>JAHIAM010005496.1:0-118040 GCA_021605205.1 Aegilops longissima | reverse complement strand
ATCATGGGCTTTGCCACTTTCTTTGATATTGATACCGTGGCCCTCTTGTGGGGCAAGACTCTTAAAGTGGCCTTTGTTGGGCATGTAGAAACGGTCTCTATGTGATTAACTTTTGGAGGTACCCACTAAGACATGCGACATGCCTAATGGCTAAAAGTTGATGTGGGATGGCTTTGGCATCGCCGTTTAGCCCATGTCAATATGAGATCTTTGCAAAGTCCTCTCAAGGGGACCATGTCCAGTGGACTAACGAATGTTAGTTTTGCTAAAAGATCGTGCTTGCGAGTACATATGTGAAGGAAAGCTTCATGAAAGGGCTACACCCTCAACAAAGCGGTGTCGCGGAGAGGAAGAAGCAGGGCGTTGATGGATCGGCAAGGACCATGATGGCGGAGTTCAAGTCTCCATACAACTTTTGGGCGAAGCCATCAACACCGCATGTCATGCATCAATCGGCTCTACCTCATGAGGGCTTGAACAAGACTCTATATGAGATACTCACGGTAACAAGCCCAATCTCAAGTACTTTCGGGTGTTCGGGAGTAAGTGTTTCATTCTCAAAAAGGGTGTTCGGTTGTCTAAGTTTGAATCTAGAGCTTATGAGGGCATATTTGTTGGTTATGCTACAAACTCTCACGCTTACCGTGTCCTCAATAAATCCACGGGACTTATTGAGGAGGCGTGTAACGTGGAGTTTGATGAGAATCTTGGCTCCCAAGTGGAGCAAAGTGGCACTTGTGATGTAGGTGATGAAATTCCTCCTCAAGCCATAAGAAGAATGGGTGTTGGTTTTATCCTACCGTTGAGGAACCCCTTGTGGCGAAGGAGAAGCACAATGCTCCACTCAAGTGGAGCCATAACCAATCAAGGCCCACACACTTCGAAGAACAAAGTGAAGGCCCTCAACCTCATGAACAAGACCAAGGGCAAGATCATGCTCAAGGCGATGTTGACACACCAAGTGATGCCCAAGGTCAAGTTCTCTCCCGAGCAAGTTCAAGATCAAGAACTTGCTCAACACGGCGCTCAAGATGATCAAGTGACCCTCCTCAACTCACCTCAGGAGGAACTAGAGCGTCGTGCGCCAAAATTGCTTCAAGCTCACCACCAAGGGTCATCTCATGAAGAATGTACTTGGAAGCATCCAAAGGGTAAGCACTCGTAGACAATTGGCAAACTATTGTGAACATCACGCGTTTGTTTCTTGTGTTGAACCCCAAAAGGTATATGAAGCTCTTGAAGATCCGGATTGTCTTAATGCCATGCATGAAGAACTCAACAACTTCAAGCACAACAAGGTGTGGAGATTGGTGCCAAGGCCAACGGGGAACCACAATGTCATTGGGACCAAGTGGATTTTCAAGCAAGATGCTCATGGAACCATCGTTCGCAACAAGGCAAGATTGGTGGCACAAGGTTACTCCCAAGTCGAGGGTATCGACTACGGTGAAACCTTTGCTCCGTTGCTAAATCTTGAATCCATTAGTTTGTTGATTGCTTATGCTTCTCATCACAACTTTAAGTTGCAACAAATGGATGTGAAGAGTGCCTTTCTTAATGGTCTTATTAATGAGTTGGTCTACGTCAAACAACCCCCCGGGTTCGAGGATCCCTACTTTCCCGATCATGTGTATCAACTCGATAAGGCACTCTATGGCCTTAAACAAGCCCCACGTGCATGGTATGACCACCTTACCGAGTTGCTACAAGATCGTGGGTTTGAAGTTGGGCTCATCGATCCCACTCTTTTTACTAAGAAGGACAATGGGTAGTTGTTTGTGTGCCAACTATATGTCGATGACATTATCTTTGGTTCCCCTAACAAAGCTTTCAATGATGAATTTGCCGCACTAATGACCTCAAAGTTCAAGATGTCTTCCATGGGAGAGTTGAAGTTCTTTCTAGGTTTCGAAGTGAAGCAAAGAAGAGAAGGTACCTTGATCAATCAAGCCAAATACACTCAAGACATGCTCAAGAGATTCAAGCTAAGTGATGTCAAGCCGGCTTCCACTCCAATGCCCACGAAGTGCCAACTTGACATCGATCCCAATGGTAAAGCGGTGGATCAAAAGGTATATCGCTCCATGATTGGATCCTTGCTTTACCTTTGTGCATCTAGACCGGATATCATGTTGAGTGTGGGAATTTGTGCACGGTTTCAAGCCACTCCTAAGGAAAGCCACTATGTGGCGGTCAAGCGAATCTTTCGACATTTGGCTCATACCCCAAACTTTGGCATATGGTACCCAAGAGGAGCAAACTTCAAGCTTGAAGGATATTCGGATTCCGATTGGGCGGGAGACAAAGTGGATAGGAAGTCTACTTCCGAAGGGTGCCAATTCCTTGGCTGCTCTTTGGTAAGTTGGTCTTCCAAAAAGCAAAGTTGTGTGTCTCTCTCGTCCACGAAAGCGGAGTATGTAGCGGTGGGTAGTTGTTGTCACAACTCTTATGGATGAGAGCAAACTTTAAAGGATTCGGTGTCATTTGTGACAAAGTGCCTCTTTGTGTGACAATGAAAGTGCCATCAAGATTTCTCTCAACCCGGTGCAACACTTCAAGGCGAAGCATATTGAGATTGGTATCATTTCATCCGTGATCATATTAGGCGAGGGAGATCGAGCTCAAATACGTCAACACTCATGATAACTGTGCAAATATTTTCACGAAGCCTTGGATGAAGCAAGATTTGCGAGTTAAGGCATGAGCTAAATATCATTGATTAGAGCAATGTTGCTTGAACCCTTGCACACCCACCATACTCAACTTGTTATCTAGTTTAGGTGTAGGCATGGGCATAGGGGGAGTGTTGTTCTCTCAATGAACTCTCCCTCCCCCCATTATGCATAAATCGATCATCTCTTTCACATTAGCCATTTTTTATGGTACTTGTTCTTCAAAGACGAGTTTTGGTCATGGGCCCAAGGATAATTCTTCGCGGTGCCATACCAATTGACTCAAACATAGGTGGCTCCGGCCACCGCTCTCCTCCTGAAGAAGTTGTGTCTCGTAGTTGGTCTCGTTAAGTCATGTGTGTTCGTCTCTTAGTTGGTTGGTGTCTCTTCGAAGTTTGTTTTGCCTTTTCTCTCTTTTTCTTGTGTGTTCTTACACTTTCTTGGTCTTCTGGTACTACCGTGGTGAGCCCGCGGTACTACCGCAAGAGTTAGTGACTCTATGTTTTGTCGTGTGGCCCTCGAGGCTCGGTACTACCGCTACCTCCGCGGTAGTAATTTTCTTGCTACTGAGCAGGCGGTACTGCCGCTTGACATGCAGTACTTCAGCCAGCGGTACTACATGACCCATGACCCTTCAGCGCCAGCGCCCATGTGGAGTGGGGGTTAGAGCGGGGCGGGAGTTCTAACTCCCCATACCCATTCATCTCTATTCCCCTCCGTCTCTCTCTCTCTCTGACCAAAAGCGGCCGGGAGCCTGGCGGATCTCCATCTCGACCGCTCTCCCACGGAGTTCTGACCCGGTGGGATCGTTCCCCACCTCGCCCTCTAACCATGGACCCAGGTTTTTCCCCAAGTGCCTCTTCTTTTTGTCCTTCCTTGTGCTTCTAGGTTTTGGGGAGATGCATGTGGTGTTCTTGAGATTTTTGGCTAAATCTGTGCAAGTGGGATTCGTTGTAGAGTGGTAGTGTAGTCCCATGCTCTTTGGATAGTCAAATTAGTTCCGTTTGATCAATGGTAGTACCAAAGTTGTCGCGCGGAGGTTCCAGATCCAGATCCGCGTCCTCACCTGGATCTGGCGCTCAGCGGTACTTCCGCACCTCGGTACGGTACTACCGCTTGGCGTCCGGAAGTAAAAAATTATTTCCGCCCCAAGCGCGGTACTACCATGCTATCCCAGCACGGCACTACCGCGGCTGGAGCGGATGTAACTTATTACTTCCGCAACCCTGCCCGTTACTACCGTAGATTCAACCTGCGCTCATTTGTTTCGTCCAAATTGCATGTTTTTTGTTTCTCTCGGTTTGGTTTTGATCCGTTTTGTTCCCGTGCGTGTCTTTCTGTCTTTGTGTTTCGGTGGTGGCTCGGTTTTGCTCGTCGCTCGAATCCCAGCCGAGACCACAAGGTCCGCGTCTGCGCCTTGAGATGATGTTCGAGAGGGTCCTCTGCTGCTCTAGCAGCAGGACCAAGACTACCGCCAACAAGCGAAGGAGCCCGTCATGGGCATGGATGTGATACCCTAGGCCGAGTTTGTCATTCGATGGAAGCTCAATCCCTATGTGAATCCGCGGGTCTCGGTGTCAAAACCGGCGGATCTCGGGTAGGGGTCCCGAACAAGCAGCGTCTAGGCGGATGGTAGCGAGGAGACAAGGGACACGATGTTTTTACCGAGTTGGGCCCTCTCGATGGAGGTAAAACCCTACTCTGCTTGATTAATATTGATGATATGGGTAGTACAAGTGGATCTACCACGAGATCGGAGAGGCTAAACCCTAGAAGCTAGCCTATGGTATGATTGTTGTTAGTCCCTCGGACTAAAACCCTCCGGTTTATATAGAAACGGATAGGGTTAAGGTTACCAGAGTCGGTTTACAGCGGTAGGAGATCTACATATCCTTACCGCCAAGCTTGCCTTCCACGCCAAGAAAGTCCCATCCGGACATGGGGACGAAGTCTTCAATCTTGTATCTTCATAAATGCGAGAGTCCGGCCAATGGTGATAGTTGACTATCGGGACACCCCTAATCAGGACTCCCTCGGTAGCCCACGACCAGGCTTCAATGACGACGAGTCCGGCGCGCATATTGTCTTCGGCATTGCAAAGCGGGTTCCTCCTCGAATACTTCATAGAAGATTTTGAACACAAGGATTGTGTCGGCTCTGCAAAACAAGTTCCACATACCACCGTAGAGAATAACCTTTGCACAGATCTGCTGGCGTATTCCGTGGCGTGACATCACACCACGGCCAGGCCTTTATATGAATCATTTTCTGTTCCACCTCGGCGCTTTTAGCGGCGGTTTCCTTAGCACGTCTTATCAAAGCGGAGATCGTGCCCCTTATTTCGGAGTAACCAACGCGCCATTGATTAGGTGCTTGGGAGATAGCGAGTTTTACGGTGGCGGGTGGCATAACCCGTCCGTCCATATAAGAGGATAAGGATCCACCTTTTCACCTCGCCTTCTTCCTCCTTTGCTCAACCATTTCCGGCGTACTCGAGCTCCAGCGCGAGTCGAACATCCCTCCTCAACCTCCTCCAGCCATGTTGCCGGGCGGGAGGCAATTTGATGGTCTCCTCCGTCACGGAGGGACAAGTCAAAAGCTGCGGAGGCGGGATACTTGTCCAGCGACGACATCGCACCCGGCTCATGACGAGGGCAGCTCATTCCACCCCGGGCCCCATGAGAGGTGGTGTTCCTCACCACTTCCTCCACAGACTAGGTTTCCACTTCACCCATTTGTCCAGGGCTCATGTTCTACTACGGCTGGACTTCCACGATCTGGCCCCAATTTCATCCTCAACATCTCGGCGTTCATCGTGGTGTGCGAGACCTTCCTCTGCATCCAGCCCGCCCGCTTATGGCTGAAGACCTTCAATGTCAAGCCGAAGGTAGTGGGCGGCCGCCAAGTGGAGTGTGGAGGTGCCATGGTTGGCAAGATGGCCAAAAATCCTATGGCTCGAGGGCTCCTTTGTGGAGACCATAAAGGGGTGGCAATCGGGTGGTTCTACATCACCGAGCAGCGACTCTCAATGGGCGGTGGCCCGTGAATTCGATCCGGCTTCCCCACGGCTCACATCATGGAAAGAGACGGGCTGGGCGTGGGGTGATTCGGAAGAGCTGTCCGGGACTCAAACCTGCGTCCAGAACCACAGGTGGACAAGAATCTCGGGCTTGTCAATGTAGTCCAGGTTATGCTCATCCGTCGGATCCTCCCATACCAACAACGAGCCTTCAAATTGTGGGGAGTTCGATCGGGCACAGCACCAAACTCTGAAAAGGCTCTTGACACTATATGCGAAGATGCCTTGAAGGTGCTATTCAAGGGCACCGGCTCCCATCCGCTACCGAAGATTGCAGATTCAGCTTCATGGCGCCAAGCTACCGAGGTAAGCTGTTTTGCCCTTCTGGGACTCTTGTTTTCATATTTTAACTCTATGTGGGATCTAAACTCCCTTACCTTTGCCAGGCTGGCGTAACACGTCCGGGCAGGTTAACTATCCGGCTCCCTTGCCGGAAGACCCGGCGGGCCGCCCGGCAGCAGGGCTCTGGCTCGGCACACCTCACGTGGTGCAGGGAAGAAAAACCAGAAAGAAGGCCACGTGGACTCAAAGGCGCCCGGCGCCCGGTGTTGTCGGACTCATCGTCAAGCGACTACTGGCGGAATCCTCCCCGAGGCGGGGAGGAGGAAAAAGCCTCTCCCGGTGAAGAGAGAGAAAGGAAGGCCGCCCCAAGCTGGGGAGGCCAAAGATCAAGAAAGGACCCTTCCTCTGGACTTCTCCACCAGCGCCGACAGCGACGAGGAGGTGGCCACCAAGGCTAAGCCCTGGCGAGATTGTAAGTGTCAGGACTCGGAATAGCTCATGACTTTTTATTTGTGCATAGTGTCTTCTAACGCCCAATATAACCATGTATCCATGCCCAAGGGCAGGCTGCGCGGTTAGTCGGCGGCTCCTGAATTCGTCCGGATGTGAATAGCACTTTACTTCCGACCGCCTCCTCTCCTCGTGGCGTGAAGCGACACGCGATGGAGTCCCAAAGGGCCCCACCAGGGAGGAGGTGGTCTGGAGGCGCCGCAAAGGCGACCTCCCGAACTCCGAGTGCAAAGGGTGAAACCCGAGAGGGCTCTAAGTCCGCCTTGTGCGGACTCCGTGTGGAACCTTCAGTGGTTCCAAAATGCAACAAGCGGCCCCTTAGTAGAGAAAGGGCAAGGCTACTGACAGCTGGTGACCTCCGATCCATCCAAGAAGGCACGGATAGCTTCTTTGGGCGCTGCCAGGCGCCTCCATCGACGAAAGCACCGCCTGTTATGAGTGTGGTGATCGAAAAGTTCATTCCACCAGGCGGGCTGGTGAAGCACATGCCAGCCTTCTAACGGGCTTTGGTAAGTTTAGAATATGTAAAAATATTACGCATAGACAGTAGCCTGATGCTTAGTTGGTGTTGGAAAGAAAAAGCGGATGAGGATCTAAAAGATACACCAGAGTCTAACATAAGTATGTCAATATAGAATTCAGGGCTGCGCTTGCTGACCTCTGCCTGCGATTGCGGAGGTCAATGCATTGAAGCGAGCCTCGGCGGTCCGAGAATGAGCTCGGCCTTGCCAAGAAGCAGCTCGAGGACAAGGAAGGTAAGTAATACCTTCTTAAGTAATACCTTATAGAAAGGATTTGGTTGCAAAATGATAGGACTAGCGTGGGTATTGTAGGGAGCGCGAGCGTGGTGGCGACCCTAAAGGCGGTGTCCGGCCCAGCAAGCGGCTGCGGGCGCACTGGCGAGAAGAAGCGAGGCGCGGGTGGCGGAGTGCAGCAAGAGCTCCGGCTCTCGTGGAAAAACACGAGTTTGGAGACCGGTCGAAGACTCGAGAGTTTGAGCTTGCCTCGGCTCTTGAGAGTGCCAAAGCCGCTAAGGCGAAGCCAAAAACCCCTCTAGGAAATTGAATCATTAAAGAAGATATCGGCGGGTAAGGCATTCTTTATGCAAAGCAAGCATGTGAAAGTAGATTATCTATTACTTACCCGAATCCGGAGCTCTCCGGGGCATTCGCAGAATCTACCCGTGGTGTATGCGATGCTGCCGTGTTCTACTGCGCCAAGGAGGGCTCGATGGAAAAGGTGTCCTGGTCTCGGTATCTTTGAGGCGGACATCCAGTGCCCTGACGACCAGCTGAAGCAGCTGGTCGAGCTCCACAAGGTCGCCGAAACAGGCCATGAAGAACCTCATAATTCATTTGTGGCCATTGGAAGCCATGCAGGGAGCTACTTGGGCTAGTGCAGCGGCTGGTGGGCCTTTGTCCATGGATTGAAGTCATCAAGCGCTCCGTCTGCATTGAAGGTGCCGTCGGGCCCTTGCCCATGCCAAAGTGCCTTGGGGCAAGCTGGATGCTAAGAAGCTTGTGGCAGACCAGACCACGAAGGGCAAGGAGCATAGCAAGCCCAAAATATACTATGAGGCGTCCTAAAGGGGCCCGCCATATATAGCGGGTGAATTCTCAAAAGATGTAATTTTTAATAGACTAGCATTTGTTATCACATCGCTGAAAACTTGTTCATATCGCTAAGCAAGCTTGTGAATTTAAAATATTACCTTACGTGCGGCCGTTTATCAAATTTGAGAGATGGCAAATGCGTTGGCTTCAGCCCCCATGCCATGAGTCTTTGGGGTGTTCGGGATAAACTTGGCGCTCTTGTTCCCATTCTTGGGTCTTCGAGGAGGTGCTCAGCGCGAACAAGGCAAGCAGACTATAGTGCTGAACACTCTCACTTAGCCATAGAATTCTATAATTTTAAATTTGGTGAAGCCCCTAGTATTCGGAAGACCGAGTTGAGGCGCTATCCATGCCTTGGCGGACAATGCCGACTCCTCGCTCAAGCGGCATAAGTCTTTAGGGACCGAAAAACCTCTCGGGACAGCGGCGGCTCTCGCCTTATCATGATGGTCAGTTTAGCTTTCTCCTTTGAGGTGCTCATCCCAGCTCAGCAGGGGCACAATCGCTGTGGTTCTCCAGCGCTACCTTAGCCAATATAGCAGGCGTAAGGTACCAAAACATGGGAGCAGGGTAAACCAAACTATTGACCCAAGACATGATTGGAGCCGATGCATATAATGCTATAAGTTAGAGTGCCGCACTTGTGAAAGTGTTAGGACTTATCACACCATATTTTTGGGGTACTTAAGCCATACCAAAGTGTCAGGTGCAACATGTCATGAATGAACATATATATAGATAAAGAAAGGAGTGCAATAATAGGCAAAAGCTATGTATTGTTTATTCAAAAATCTTGCAATGAAGAGGAATGATACAAATAGTCACGATAAGCAAGGGATGGGATTATTTAACATGTCCCCTCGAGGGGGTAAGCTGCGGGATGGTATGTAAAACAGGTATAATGCTCGTAGTAGAGACCACTGGACACTCGGCGTAACTACGCTTCCTGGCTGTTGCATCGTGAGTTCGGCAATTCTAGTGCGGACGGGGCTTCACGAAGCGGAGTCACGAAAGTAAGAGAAAGAAGAAGAAAAAAGAATGACACTGTCAGGGGCCACAGTGCGGTTGAGCGCGTGCAGGCGTGCGTGGTCGTGTCCCTCCCTTATGCCCATGGTATCTCCAGGCGTAGTTATGTCTGAGTAATCTTGGCCGAATTCGCGAGGGCTGGGGTTGGGGCGGATTACTGGCGTGCTCGGATCGTGCGGTCGGTCTTGTTGTAGGTTACTCCGGTAGCGTTTGCGGTGTCGGGGCGTTTACTAAACGGACCGAAATTGCTGTGAGACTGCTTTGCACCTCCTCCGCGAGGGCGCCGTGTGCTCCTCCGTTCGGAGAGAGCGTTCGGTGTTTCCGTTGACCGTTATTACTCCTCGAGGGCATGGCATCTTGAGCTTGAGGTATGCGTGGTCGGCACCGCATTGACCTTTACAAATGCGGTTCGTCCAAGCGATCGCGTGATAGCCCGCTTCTGACGGGACTATGTCGAAGATTAAGTCTTAACCGGAAGTTATCCGAGGATCGAAGACCGCCGAGTGTGGCGAGCCTGTACAATTGGCCTCTACACCTGGTATGGCGCCTTTAAAGGTGCGTCTTTGTGGGTTTAATACTTGAGGGTCTATGCCCATTTTGCGCACTTTATCACGATAGAGCAGGTTCGGGCTGCTGCCGTCCATCGAGGACTCTAGTGAGTGGAATCCATCGATGATTGGGTCAGAACCAATGCGGCGAATCCGCCGTGGCGGATGCTAGTGGGGTGATCCCTGATCAAGGTGATCGGGCAGGATGACCATGGGTTGAACTTTAGGCGGCGGCTCCATCGCATATCGTCCCTTAGTGCATGCTTTACGCTCCCTTTTGGGTATGTGGGTTGCGTATATTATGTTCACCGTCCGCACTTGTGGGGAAGCCCATACATCCTCTATTGTTCGTGCCAGGGCTCCTCCTCGTCATCGCTATGCAGCCCCTTGTCATTGAGTTAGCATTTAACTTGCCTGTTTGAAGACCCAACAATCCTGTTGGTGTGGTTGGCTGGTTTTGAAGTGCCATGTATTTGTACGGCGATCAATATTCGGTCCAAATTGGGCGGGCCTGAGTATTTCTTTTGAAAGGCTTTTCCGCTGACGGGTTTAGAGCCTCTAAATCCGGCATTGACTGCCGTATCTTCAACATTATCGCCGTTAATGTCGGCGCTTGTGCTTGTTGTGTGCGACACTGCCATTGCTGTCCTTGGTATCCGAACTACGGGGTTTTGGTCAAGTTGTTACTCTGAGCTAGCCAACTTCTCTCTCGCTAAAAAGCGGGTCGTGAGCATTGTGAGGGCTGCCATGGATTTGGCTTTTCTTGTCCTAGGTGCGGGCAAGCCACTCGTCATGGATGTTATGTTTGAAGGCTGCAAGGGCCTCTGCATCCGGACAGTCAGCGATTTGATTTTTCTTGGTTAGGAACCGTGTCGAAAATTATCGGCGATTCTTAGCTCTTGAATTATGTGGCTGAGGTCATTGGCGTCGGTGGTATGCGTATGTGCCCAGAAGTTATCAAGGAATGCGGCCTCAGGTCCTCCCAACAACCAATTGATTCTGGCGGCAAGCTGTTAAGCCAATGCCGAGCTGGTCCTTTAAGCTTGAGTGGGAGGTATTTGATGGCGTGTAGATCATTACCGCGGGCCATGTGGATATGGAGGTGGTAGTCCTCGATCCGGACCAGCGGGATCTGTTGTGCCATCGTATGATTCGATGTTCTGGGTTTGAAACCCTCGGGTATTTGATGATCCATCACTTAGTACGTGAAACATAGTGGGTGTCTTGGCGCCTTGTATTGAGCTATATCCGCGGCGCAGCTCAAATGAGCTTTGTCTCTGTGTTGACCCGCGGAATTGCTGTATCCGGCATGAAGTTATCATCACGTGTAGGTAGGCGCCCACGATCCATAGATCGATCTTGTTTGCCTTGCCTTGGTACTTTTCGGCGGCGGGAGTGCGGCTTGAATGGAGGTCTAGAGGCCTCCTAGCCGCTACTGCAGGGTGGCGGTCGGCGCATCATCTTATTGGTGATGTAGGTTTGGGTGCTTCTTCCTCTAATTGGGGTAGCAGCCTGCATTTTGGGTATCTCTTGGAGGCGCTCGAGTTCGTACTCTTGGCTGCAGGACTTGATCCATCATCCGCTAGCAAGTCTTGGTCAGCTCTAAGCTGTTGTTGCTTTTCTTGAGGCTGCTTGCCGTGGCCATAAACCTGCGTTTGAAAGCAGCTCTGTTGGGCGGGATCCTCGGGCCGCGACAAATTCTTCGTCGTCGAGGCTTGCCTCATTTCGGAGGAGGCATATAATTATCGTCCTCCACCTCCCTGTCTTCCGCTCTATCATGAGGCTGGCTTCTCCCTCCTCTGTGCTGAATCCTCTTTGGAGGGGTTGTCTTCAACTTGTCCGGGGTCTTATTATCTCCGTGCGGAATCACCGTTTTGCTATGGCGGGATTTAGGCGGCGCTTGCCAGCCTGGCTCTTGGGCTTTCTTGGAGGGTCATCCCCATTGTTCCATCGCCGTTCCCATCTTTTGGGATGTCCACCATGTATATGTCGTATGATGAGGTGGCCTTCCATTGCCACTATGGCGCTGGTTCTTGGTCGTCTCAGCATCATCGTCCATACCGTCGATGTCTTGGTCGAAGTCGAGCATGTCGGTTAAATCATCGATAGTGGCCACAAAGTGGGTGGTGGGTGGGCGTTGAATTTCTTAAATCGTCCGCATACCAACCTTCTGACCGTAATCGGCCAGGGCTCTCGATAAAGAGAGAGACTTTAGTGAATTCAGGATGTCGCCAAAGGCGAGTGCTGAAAGATGTCATGACGATGAACTCCATGACCGGCGTAATCGGTTCGATTGGCGATCTGTGAGGAGGTTGGTCGGAGAGAGTCCGGCACCTTGGAGTCACAGGATTCATAAAGGACAGGATGGTGTTTGGCTCAATCGTGGTAGAGATCGTAGCCCCCGAGGTGGTGTCCAGCCACTCGTCCTTGATCATCGGAGTCGGCTCCGAGCTAAGGGTCGGAGCGGACGCTAGTGCGGCTTCGAGGCCTTGTTCAGCGGCGAGCTAGATCGTGCCCATCGAGGAGCGTCTGGCGGCGGCAGCTGTGGCTCGAATCCGTTGAAGATCAAGTCTCCGCGGATGTCGGCCGTGTAGTTCAAACTCCCAAATCTGACCAGATGGCTAGGGGCGTAGCTTCGATCTGCTCGGATGGCCAAGTGATTAGCCCTTGATGCAAAACGCCCGAATCACGAAGATCTGTCCGGGGAGAAAAGTCTCACCACTGGACCCGCGTCGTTGTTGATGATCAAAGGATCCATCGGGCCTAAAGATGGCGGCACAAAGGAACTCTCAATGAAAGCACCAATGTCGGTGTCAAAACCGGCGGATCTCGGGTAGGGGTCCCGAATGCGTCTAAGCGGATGGTAACGGAGACAAGGGACACGATGTTTTACCCAAGTTCAGGCCCTCTCGATGGAGTAAAACCCTACTCTTGCTTGATTAATATTGATGATATGGGTAGTATAAGAGTGGATCTACCACGAGATCGGAGAGGCTAAACCTAGAAGCTAGCCTATGGTATGGTTGTTGTTAGTCCTACGGACTAAAACCCTCGGTTTATATGACACGGATAGGGTTAGGGTTACCTGAGTCGGTTTACAGCGGTAGGAGATCTACATATCCGTGCGCCAAGCTTGCCTTCAAGCCAAGGAAAGTCCCATCCGGACACGGGACGAAGTCTTCAATCTTGTATCTTCATAGTCCAGGAGTCCGGCCAACGGTGATAGTTCGGCTATCCGTACACCCCCTAACCCAGGACTCCCTCACCGGGCTAGCACGCGAGGCAATGAACTCTTCTGGAACAAGCAGCAGAATCTGATATACATGGATGTGATCAAGGCCAAGCAGAATCACTATGTGGAAGTACACTACATTGACATGCATTATATGAGGCAGGACAAGCACCGTGAGTACTTTGGAGAGGCCTTGGATCTAGTAGAGCAGTTCGCCGTTGAGCACTTGCTCACCTTCCACAAGGATTTTGATCCAGAGGTCATCACACAGTTCTTTGCTTCCGTCCATTTCGGCACTGATGATGCAAGGACCATGACTTGGATGACTAATGGTCGCTGTCGGTGTCAAAACCGGCGGATCTCGGGTAGGGGGCCCTGAATTGTGCGTCTAGGCGGATGGTAACATGAGACAAGGGACACGATGTTTTTACCCAGGTTCGGGCCCTCTCGATGGAGGTAATACCCTACTCCTGCTTGATTAATATTGATGATATGGGTAGTACAAGAGTAGATCTACCACGAGATCGAGAGGCTAAACCTAGAAGCTAGCCTATGGTATGATTGTCGTTAGTCCCTACGGACTAAAACCCTTGGTTTATATAGACATCGAATAGGGTTAGGGTTACCTGAGTCGGTTACAATGGTAGGAAATCTACATATCCGTATCGCCAAGCTTGCCTTCCGCCAAGAAAGTCCCATACGGACACGGGGCGATGTCTTCAATCTTGTATCTTCATAGTCGAGGTCAGACCAAGATGATAGTTGACTGTCCGGACACCCCTAGTCAGGACTCCCTCGGTAGCCCCGAACCAGGCTTCAATGATGATAAGTCCGGCGTGTTGATTGTCTTCGGCATTGCAAAGGCGGGTTCCCCTCCGAATCTGTGTTGAATAGTGTTCGGCTTTCTTTTGAATATCGCTTCTCGGCTTCCATGCCCAATAATGGCCATCTTCCACGTGTCGAGCAGATGTGAAAAGTCAGGGTATCTTTACATTTACCCCCATTGCTGTGCAAAGAGGCGTCTATAAAAGAGGCGGGGATCGAGATCCGGATCACACCATCCTCCTTGAGCCTTCATCAGGCGCCTTTGACAAAAAACCCACTCCACCATGGGCCGGTCGTGGCTCCTCCTCTCGCGCTCTAGCCCTCAGCCGGAGATTGGGGAGATGCTCGATCCCACAGTGGGTGGTGGTGCTCCAAACCAAAGTTCCTTCCCCGGCCTTCATGGTTCGGTGCGTTCGGACTTCGCCACTTATAAGAGGCGGGAAGCGGAGGGCGTCCCGATCCCTCTAAGGGAGAGAGGTATGCTTAATCTCTTACCTAATGAGAGGACTCGGTTCCAATCCATCCGTTTCTCCGGGGGCTTCAGGTTCTCTGACCTCGGCTGCACAACCTTCGCTGCCTCCATCTTGCATATAGCGGGCTTTGTGGCCCTTTGCGAGCTGTTTACAGGCGTTGAGGCCATTTCGCTCTGTGGAAGAGATTGTTCTGCCTTGTGCCTCGTTCTCACGAAGGGTCGATATATCAAGTGGGCGGGCGAACTATGATGCATCGCGGGACGAATACTTATCCGGAACCCCAAAGAAGCCGTCAGGGACTGGCCCTCGGAATGGTTTTACATGGAGGGCGTCCATTTGCGGATCTGTTCGGATCTGCCTTCCAGAAGCGCCTAAGCTAAGCGCCCACAGGCCCCAGAGGAAAATGGCCAGGGCGTCCTTTATTTGATGAGCGAATAAGATTACTGGCTCATGCGGATTGACCATGATTGGAGTCATGGCAATGCATTATGAGGAGTGCAGCCGCTCCAATATAGGGGCCACCCATGTGGGACTTCAGCGGGGAGGGCGATGCCACCGCCATGGCGCAAAGGGCGAGGATCGGTCACCGAACTGGTGAAGACCTTGTCCACCATGTACAAATGGGAAGGAGGATTTTCTCCTCGTCGATCCATGAGCAGGTTTTCTTGAATAATCCTCGAAGTTGGGTAAGCAAATATCTTTGTGGCCTGTCCGATCCATGTTCCGTGGTTAAATATCTCATTTCATGGTTTCTCTGAGGAACTGCGCCGGGCGTGGAGAAGATACACAGCCGCCCCCACAACCAGAGGATCCGGAATGGTCCCGATCCGGCCTCGAAGGGACCCGGATATAAAGGTGGAGCTGATCGTGGGGTGTTCCACCAACTTAGCATCGATAATGCTTTGGTTGCCATTACGGTCGACTACCGGATTATTTCCGGCCTCCCATGTAACCGTGACGAAATACGGATACCATGACCCACCGTGCTTTACTTCTAATCACCACGTATTTGATGGTGTTTACGTGGGGGTGCCTTGAGCTGGAAGCCGAGGCCTCAGCGGCCGTCCAACAAGGGCAGCTCGGCCCGCAAGCGGAAAAGAAGTGCGGTGCGACTCGAGGCGTAGCATAGCGGTATAATGTGCCATCGTGTTTTAAGGAGAGGTTCTGGGAGGCTGCTTGGCGCTCATGGTTTTTCAGGAAAAAGCTCTCGCCGGACTGAGTCGGAGAAGTTATAATCGGGCCTCCGCCAACCAGGCTCAAAGCGAGTCGGAAGGGGTACAAACACGGCGTGCATCGGATGCTCCTCCAACAGAGGATGCCGATAGACTGTCCGCCACCAAGTCGGAGATGGGCGCCATGAATCATAAGGCGCGGGACTATTCTACGTGGCGCATGTTTCTCGAAGAAGGCGTTGGGCGCCTTTAGTTGGAGAAGCGCACCTTTGTGCCGCTCAAGATGGCCTAGCGAGCCATGGGCAGTATGTGAAAGACATACGGGTAAGGAATTTTGTGATTATATATGCGTGCCCGAGACTTAAAATAGTTAGGATAACTGATTTAAGGATCATTTGGAATCTGAGTTCTTACGAAAAGAATACCCGTTTGTCCCGGGGCTTGAAGAGTGCAAGGTCCAACTTGAGGCCGCATTGGCGCGCGAGGGAAGCCATGATGACTCCCTACGGTAATATATGCCCTTCAAAGTAGAAGTAGTTTATGCAAAGTGCGGCATGTGCATAAATCTGACATTAACATTGCGAGATAAGCGCTGGGATGGATCTGGACAAGCAACAGCTCCTCGCCAGCTAAAGGCCGGCGAGCCTGCTTACGAGGTGCGGCAAGAGAAAAATAACCTCAAGATGCCAACACCCAACTGGGTGAGGAACTAAGGATGTTCGTGCCCGGTTATGCGACTCCGTAAAGGAGAATCGGCGGCTTCGTCGCGGCATTTTCATAAGTGCTTAGCGAACTTTGAAAGAGTTGGCGAGGAAGGCGACTAACATAAACATGTATGTAGGTTTGCTCACAGTCGTCTGAGGAGGAGATGCCCAGTTCTTGGCGTGATCTTCTTCTGAACTGCGTCGGCTGCGAGCGAGTTCGGCGGTGATGAAAAGCGTCGCCGAGCCTTGTGGCCATCTATCTCCCTGCCGAAGGCATTGGGGAGCTGGCGGGCGGCTTCAAGGAGCGCGGTGGCGCTTCCGACTATGGAAGATATCGGCCTGCCGTCAAAGCGCCGAGGAGGCACAGGCCATGGTAAAACCTTGCGGTACGAAGGCTGACCCAAACGACATGGCGAGTCGGACCTATGGGGCTGATGGGAAGGAGATCCTGTAAGCTTAGTGTCTGGCCAAGTAGAATTGGCCGCCAAGTATTCCCAGCAAGATTGTAAATTAGATAGCCTATTAGATGGCATTGAGGAGGAATTAGTCGAGTTGACTATGTAATTGAATATGACATGAAAAATGTCTTCTAGCCGGATTGTAGATCATTGGTCATAGCGGACCTTTTTGCTTCGACCTCGGGACCCAATAGTCCGGAGTTTGTCTGAATACCCTCGCGGTTATGAAAGAACCGGGGCATGCATGGAGACAAGGCGTAGGGGTCATTATTGTTGTATCAGACAAGTGCCCAACTAGTTATGTTATATTACATGGATAGTAAGAAACATCTTCCGGGAGAATAGTTCCGTTAAGGGTTCCTTTCCACAGGATGCATGCCCTAAAGTGCATGTCAAACTGCCAAAAAGCGAGAAAATCATCACGGGGCAGATGGATAAATAGTTAAAAATCATCTTTCAGTTTACCGACGAATATTCCCTTAAACGCTAGCTTTGGCTTCACCCGATCTGAGGTACACATCCGGCTGACCGCATTAACAATCGCAGAGGTGCTCCTTTACCACCTAGCCGAACAATCGGGAACATAGGGGTAAGCACGAGAGCGAGCAACCCAGCTTGGCCAAAACTTAAGTCATATCGATGCATATAATGGTGAGTAAAAGGTACATCGGAAGTTTGACACATGTGTTGGGCATGAAGCCCGTATAAATAAGCTTACATTAAAAAGCCCCGGTATAATGGCGCGGACGCGTCAAGTATCTTGAACAAAGCGCAAAGCGAGCCTCTAAAGGCTTCAAGAAGAAGGAGGAGGAAGGAGAGAAATAAAGATAACAAAATAGAAAATGTGGGCCGGAGGAAGGAGGCGAACTTGGAGTCCGTAGCTTAAGCGTAGAATCTTCGTGAGCGGGCTGCGTTCCATGGGTTCGGCTCGAGTCGGTTATCCGAGCGTTTATGAGCAGTATGCTCCGCCGATCAGGACCTGGTCGATGATGATGGGACCTTCCCATTTGGGCTTGAGTTTGTTCTTTTCTTGTCCGTGGCGTAGAACTAGTTACGCCAGCGTTGTAAGCTTTGGCCCGTGCTTCCCTGCTTTGATATCTTGAGCTGCTTTGTTGATAAAATCGGAGCGAGCTTTTTGCCACGTCGCGCTCCTCCTCCAATGCGTCAAAACTGTCCTGCCGATCGAGCTCGGCTTCTCTTTCTTCATACATGCGCCTGCGAGGTGAGTCATGAATTATGTCGCATGAGCAAGACTGCTGTCGCCATACACCATAAAAATGGTGTAATCCGGTAGTCTGATTTGGCGTGGTCCGTAGCCCCAGTCTGGTCGAGCTCCTCAACCCGGTCGTGTTAGATTCCTTGAGGACCGCACTAGTGCGGGTTTAATGCGCTCATGATTAAACCGTTTGCTCGCTCGACTTGACCATTGGTTTGAGGGTGATAGGCGAGGCGTGTCGAGCTTGATGCCCATGTTTTGCACCATAATTTGACCTCATCGGCCGTGAAGTTGGTGCCGTTATCGATGATGATCTTGTGGGGGCGCCGTAACGGTGCACTACCCTGATATGAAGTCTATCACCGGCCCAGATTCAGCCATTTTAACAGAGCTTGGCCTCTATCCATTTGGTGAATTTATCCACCATGACCAATAGGTATTTTTGCTTGTGGGTTCCTCCTTAAGGGGTCCAACCATGTCAAGCCCCAGACCGTCAACGGCCGGTGATGGGTATAGTTTTGAGGCGGTGGGTGGCATGTGGCTTTAGTTAGCAAAAAGCTGGCAACCGCGTCGTTGGACTAAATCTTGTGCATCTGCCGGGCGTCGGCCAATAAAATCATGTCTGGAAGACCTTGCCTACAAGGGCCGGGCTGCGGCGTGGTGCCCACCCGGTCGGCATGAATTTCAGCCGGGAGGTTTCGCCCTTCCTCTTGAGATACACCTTTGAAGGACTCCTGTTGTGCTTTTCTTATAGAGCTCTCCCTCATGGACTTTATAGGCTTTGGATCGCCGTACTATGCAGCGAGCCTCATTTTGGTCTTCGGGGGGTTCTTGCCTAGTTAGGTAGGTTAGGAATGGTTCCGTCCGCAGGCGATAACGCCATTATTTCATGGGCGGAGGTGTTATCTCGTTGGCGAGCCTCCGATTGTGTCGAGTGTTGATTGTCGAGGCGGTGCGGTTGGGTCGGATTATTATTTCGGACTCCCTTCCCATAGTATGGATGGCTTGAACAGCCGTTCAGGAAGATGTTGGGCGGGGCGGCATCGCGTTTTGCACCGATGCACCTGTCGTCCGTCGCTGGTTGTTATCCGGGCTATATGATGAAATTGAGCCCTTGAACCGTCTTGACATTTTTAGGACGCATTGCGATGGGCTGCCATTTTGGATCTTTGGCATCAAAGTCTCCGTTTATTTGAGATATCGCGAGGTTGAATCCTGTGCACCTCTAGGCGTTTAATGCCCATGGAGACTGCCATCCGGAGGCGTGCGAAGGGCCTCGTATTAACTGCGTTGTTGGAGTCCGTATACATTATCTGAAGGGCGTATTGGACTGTGTCCCGGTTGGGGCGTCGGGGACAATACCAGCCCAGGCGGCCAACATTTTGGAGCCCTCAAAGTGCATGATCCAATTGGAGTATCGCCGTACTCTGTAGGGAGTTGACGGTCCATCGGCCCAAGTTGGCCAAAACCTGCGACTTAATAGCTCGTCGTGGCTTATAGGTTATGTCGAATGGAAGGAGCTCTATGGCCCATTTAGCAATCCGGCCCATCGGCGTCGCGGTTGTTTATAATGTCGTTAAGAGGTACCGGAGGCTACGTTATCGAACACTCTTGAAAGTAGTGTCGCAGCTTTAGGGATGCCATGAACACCGCGTATGCTATCTTTTGATAATGTGAGTGCGGGACTTGCTTGGAGTTAGGGACGGTGGACACATAGTAAACGGTCTTTGAAGAGGGAACGTGTCCGTCCGTTTCTCGTTCGATGGCGAGCACCGTCTTGACAACTTGATGTGTTGCGGCGATATATAATAGCATTGGTTCGCCCATGTTGGTAGCGGCCAGGACGGTTGTTGCCAATATGGCTTTTATTTCTTGAGTCGGCCCGTGGCGGCATCCGTCCACTCGAAGTGTTCGGTCTTGCCGAGGAGGCGATAAATGGTAGCGCCTTTTCTCCCAAGCGGAAATAAAGCGGCTTAGAGCCGCTCGCATCGATCAACTTTTGTATTTGTTTGAGGTCTTTTGGAATATCAATTGTGAGCTCGGATCTTGGTTGGGTTTGCTTCAATTCCTCTAGGACACAATGAAGCCCAAGAGCTTTCCGGCTGGAGCAAGACGCATTTTCGGATTGAGCTTAATGTCATATTTTGAAGATTGTCGAATGTGAGCGTCAAGTCGTCTACTAGAGTTTCGACATGCTTGTATTTGTGACCACGTCATCTACATATGCTTCCACTGTTTTGCCAATCTGGTTTGCCAAACATATACGAATCATCTTGATATGTTGCGCGGCGTTTTGAGCCGAAGGGCATTCGTTGAAGAAGAATGGGCGTATGGAGTGATGAATGCTATTGCGGCTTGGTGGGGCTCCACCATCTTGATTTGGTGGTAGCGAATCTGCGTCGAGGAAGCACAATGAGTGGTGTCCTGCTGTAGCGTCGATAATTTGATCAATGCGAGGGAGGAAGGGATCCTTTGGGCAAGCCTTATTAAGGTCTTTGAAATCAACACATAGGCGCTAGGATTTATCCTTCTTTGGTACCATCACCAGGTTTGCTAGCCAGTCCGGATGTTTTATATCTCTCATGAATCCTGCTTGAGAAGTTTGGCTAGCTCCTCTCCCATGGCTTTGTCTCTTGGGTTGATAAAAGCGCCCGAAGAGCTGTTTGGTAGCTTGAATCCTCTTAGGGTATTTAGGTGTGCTTTCGGCCAACCGGCGTGGGATTCTGGCATGTCGAAGGGTGCGAGCAAAAATGTCCCATTTTCTCGTAGAAATTCTCGTAGTGCGGCGTCTACATCAGGGTTTAATTGTGCCCCAATGGAGGCCGTCTTTGCAGGGTCTTGGGTGGACTTGGAATTTGACTATTTCATCCGCTGGTTTAAAAAGAGGTGGGCTGGGATCTTTTATCAAGTATCGTCCCTGTTCACCGTGGAGCGCATCGCAGTGAGTTCCTCGGCATCTAGGGCTTCGGATAGTGCCTCGAGGGCTAGTGCGGCTGTCTTGTTTTCGGTGTGGAGTGCTATGTTCGGATCAGTAGCGAGAGTGATGATTCCGTTAGGTCCTGGCATTTTAAGCTTCATGTACCCATAATGGGGTATAGCTTGAAAAATTGTGAATGCCTCTCGCCCTAATAAAGCGTGATATCCGCTGCTGAACGGGGCCACTTGAAATGTGACCTCCTCGGACCTGTAATTGTCCGTGAGCGAACACTCGTCGGTGTGATTTTTCTGTGCAGCATGCTTCCGGCTAAAGGGATTATTCCTCTAAAGGTTGTGCTGCTTCGCTCAATGCGGTTCGATCTATTTCCATTTTTGGAGGGTTTCCTCGTAGATGAGGTTTAGTCGCTGCCGCCATCCATGAGTACCTTAGTTAGGCGGCAGTCAATCCACTATTGGACTGAGGACCAATGCGGTGGTGCTCGGAGCTGTTGAATTTGGGTTAAATCACTTTGGCATTAAAGGTAATAGCGTGTCACTCCATGGATTTATTGTTGGTACTTGGTAGACTTGGCAAGGTTGCGGAGTGTTCGTTTCCGCATGTTATTTGATCTGAAAGTCTCGAAGACTATTAACACCGTCTTGGTGTTCTTTGGGCTGGGATACGAGGCTAGAAGCTCTTAGCCACTTTTGGCCACCCGTAGTATCCAACATGCTCGAAGGCTATGAGTTGGAGTGGCACCCTCGTGCTATAATTTTGCGGTGTCCGTTTAGCCAACCCTCGATGCAGTTCCGTACCCTTTAGGGGTTTTGTTTTTGATGTTTAACCAGGTGCTTGGTGATGATGCACCCTTTTATTTCGGACTAGGGATGTATTGGGGCGGATTATCCCAAAATTTACTTTCGGTTTCCAAGCACTCTCCATCATAGATACTTTTGTACTATGGTCACCAAGTCAAAAGCGTGTAATTTCATGACGACTTATGGCGTTTAGGAATCCCTTGTCCGTGCAATTATTGCAGAAAAGTGAGATTCGTCCTCCTCTCGGCAGTCCTTTATCCTGTCCATAACCGGGAGAATCGGCCCGATAATGATGTCTTGTTTCAGCGGGCTCTTGCGAATCGGGATAGATCGCTAATGTTTGGGTGGTAGGGTGGAACTAGATCCGGAACCCGTCAATTTAAGACTTCGAGGGCGAAGTTTCGAACTTGGAAGTTTGGATTTTTGAATGCTATCAATGAATCAACCGCGCTGACTTTAAGTTCGAGGGCTTGATCGACATCCGTCCCTCTGTGGGAATCCGGCATGGAGGGATCGGGAATCGAGCGTAGCTAGTCCTTAAGATAGAAGAAGAATCGCCGTCTTGCTCCTCTACCACAGCAACATGATGGGTAGCACAGGGAAGTTGATCTCTCGGATCGGTTTAGGCCCGATCTGGTGCGTAGTCTATGGTGACTCGAGCGGCAATGCGATCCAAGAGCTCATTCTGGAGGAGAGCTCGATCGGATCTAACTGCTTTCGGCAAGTTCGAGTTAACGTGAATATTGGTTTCGATGACCGAGAAGTCATCGTCGGTAGCGATGGCTGAGCGGCGGTCATAAGAAAACCACCTAACGAAGAGTCGACCCGTGGCCAAGGCTCCTTTGGCGATAGTATCGTCTTTAAAAGGCGGGATGAGGCATCCTTCTGACGGCGACGACTCAAAGGAACTCTCAATGAAAGCACCAATGTCGGGGTCAAAACGGCGGATCTCGGGTAGGGGTCCCGAACTGTGCGTCTAAGCGGATGGTAACAGGAGACAAGGGACGATGTTTTTACCCAGTTCGGGCCCTCTCGATGGAGGTAATACCCTACTCTGCTTGATTAATATTGATGATATGGGTAGTACAAGAGTAGATCTACCACGAGATCGGAGAGGCTAAACCCTAGAAGCCAGCCTATGGTATGATTGTTGTTAGTCCTCGGACTAAAACCCTTCGGTTTATATAGACACGAATAGGGTTAGGGTTACCAGTCGGTTACAATGGTAGGAAATCTACATATCCGTATCGCCAAGCTTGCCTTCCACGCTAAGGAAAGTCCTATCCGGACAGGGGCGAAGTCTTCAATCTTGTATCTTCATAGTCCGAGTCCGGCCAAAGATGATAGTTCGGCTATCCGGACACCCCCTAGTCCAGGACTCCCTCAGTCGCCGTCTGTCGGCTACTTGGAAGGAGTTCATGGAGCTGCTTAACGTTCCAGATGAAGGGCTCGACATGCCAGTTGGAGTTTGCCCTCATGCCAACTCTGACTCTGCCAACAAGAACAAGCTCATGCCATTCCTTGTTCCGAAGACTCTTCCCAACAAGAAGACTGCGTGGGTGCTTAATCCCTTCCTTGACATCATGCATCGGCTCTTTCGGAACACCCTCTTCCCACACATTGGGGACATGGGCCAGGTACATGCTTACCTCGTTGACATGATGCTTATCTGCGAGGAGGACCGTAAGGCTAAGACTCAACCACTTGATGTCTCACATATCATGTGGTGTGAGCTTCAGTTCGCCGTGTTCAACCGTAAGGTCCCCATCTCCGGGCCTTACCTGTTCCACTTGATCTCCACGACATGGGAGAGGTTGTTTCCCCAAGATGAGTTTGAAGCTCCAGGGTGGATTCGTCATGAGTCCGTCAGGCTCCTCATCAAGCCACATTGGGCTAACACCACCACTTCTGCTGAGGCTGCCAGGCAGGCTGTGGATGAGGAGGAACTTGGGGAGGAAGAAGTTGCTGCTGACCGTTCTGCCTTCTCGCCTCCCTCTGATGAGCCCTCTTGGGCAAAAAAGTGAAGAACAAGATGAAGAGGCTGTTACGCATGCAGGTTGAGGTCGATTACAAGGCCCATGTTGCTCGAAGGAGAGTCACCGTCGCGACATCGGGATCTTGAGGGCTTGCGGGGAGGATGTGGCCGATGGTTACGAAGCACATCACCCAGAGACTACTGGATGGAGAAGCGGGGCTACAAGTGGACCGATTCGAGGAGGAGTCTGTTCCGGCTGCAGAGTCTGAAGACGAGGAGTCCTTTTCCGCCTGAGCTACCACCTTTGTTGTAGGTGACCTCTCTGCCTTTTTGGTGTCTCGATGCCAAAGGGGGAGAGAGTGTAGGATTTGCGTGTGTGTCGTGCGTGTGTTTCGTTGTTTGCTTTGCTTTCCGTCGTTGAACTTGCTTGCTTTGTTTTGGTTGTGCTTGTGAGACTAAGTTTATCATATGGTGTAAGCCATATGCACTCTATCGTACCTTATCATCTTATTGAGCTTGTGCTTTATCATGCTATTCATGTTATGCTCATATGGTGTAAGATATGCTTTGTTTATAAAATATAGGGGGAGTGGTGATCCTAGTATTCGTGCCGTGCAGTCCAAAGCACTTTACTCTCTATCACGAATCTAGGGGGAGCTCATCTATATTTTAGAGATGTGGGGTTTGCTTGTGCTATATTCATCTCCTTTGTGCAAATCCCGTATTGTCATCAATCCACCAAAAAGGGGGAGATTGTAAGGGCACTTTTGTCCCTAAGTAGTTTTGGTGATTGATGACAATGCCTTTGCGGACTAATCGTGTGTATTGAGCTTTTCAGATTCATCACGACTAAACACAAGACGATTCCATGCCCCTCGAAGATTATTGAAGATGGCGTTTGTCTACGGTTCGGTTCGGTTCGGTGGAGTTGAGTCATAGGAGAGCCGTACTATTAAGAGAGGGTCCGCTTTGGAAAGGTTTGGGTGGAATCTCACGTACACATTCCCTTATCCACCGCCTTTCCTTGAGCTCCTTGGAGTGTTCCTCCGTATCACCTTGTCTCTGTGATTTGAAGGTCTCCGCCTTGCTCTTCTCAGGCTAGCGGTAGTACTGCTCCTCTGGCGGTACTACCCGCAGAAGCAAGCAGTAATCCGGGCTCTGCTGCAGTAGTGAAGTGGGCTCCCAGTAGTACCGCTCCCGGGCGGTAGTACCGCTGACTCTGATCGGCACCGCTGCTCAAGCGGTGGTATCTTGTGATGTAATTTTTACATCCGCGCTACCCATCAATAATGCCGTGCTTTCTTGGCGCAGTAGTACCGTGGCCTTGAGCCAGAGTACAGTAGCAAGTCTTGGAGTTAAGGCGGATATAATTTTTACATCCGCACCTTTCACGGTAATACCGCACCCATAGTCATGATAGTTCCGTGTCGGATTTTACTGCAGCAATTTCTCGGCGGAGGTAGTCACGGATGTAATTTTTTACATCTATGCCTACCAGACCTGGCCTGCGGCTGTCTTGCGGAAGTACCGTATGAGGTCACGGTAGTACCGCTTCTGCGGATCTACCGCGCCCTATTAGTGCTCCTGTTTGCTAGGTCCGGTCTCCGTTGTGCCCACGGTAGTACCGCGGTCCACCGCGGTAGTACCGCTGAGCCCGTCTTGATGCAGTGCTTTGTGGTCTGATTGTTCCGTGGAGTCGCGGGCTGAGTGGTGGAGTAGCGGTTGGAAATGCCCCCCACTATAAAGGGGTCTTCTTCCTCAAGAAGACCCACCTCTTTAACCCTAAACTCCATTGTTGCTCCAAGCTCCATTTTGCCCGATCTCTCTCCTAGCCAATCAAACTTGTTGTTTTGCTCGGGATTGGTTGAAAGGCCCGATCTACACTTCCACCAAGAGAAATTTGATTCCCCACTAATCTCTAAGCGGATCTTGTTACCCTTGGGTGTTTGAGCACCCTAGGCGGTTGAGGTCACCGTGAAGCCATAGTCCATTGTGGTGAAGCTTGTGGTGGTGTTGGGAGCCTCAATTAAGTTGTGGCGATTGCCCCAACCTTGTTTGTAAAGGTTGGTTGCCTCCTTCAAGGGCACCAATAGTGGAATCCACGGCATCTCGCATTGTGTGAGGCGTGAGGAGAATCTGATGGCCCTGGTGGCTTCTTTGGGAGCATTGTGCCTCCACACCGCTCTAATGGAGCGTACTTCCCCTCAAAAGGAAGGAACTTCGGTAACACATCCTCGTCTCCACCGGCTCCACTCTTGGTTATCTCATCCCTTTACTTGTGCAAGCTTACTTGTGTTTTATTCATTGCTTGCTTGTGTGGTTGTGTTTGTTGCATCATATAGGTTGTCCACTTAGTTGCATATCTAGACAACTTCCTTTGATGCAAAGTTTAATTTGGTAAAGAAAAGCTAAAAATTGTTAGTTGCCTATTCACCCCCCCCCCTCTAGTCAACTACATCGATCCTTTCACCAGTGCTCCTCCAAAGGTGATGTTGTCCTTGACAACGAAACGAGACATCCTTCCTTATGGCGACGGCACAGTGGAACTCTTAATGAAAGCACCAATGTCGGTGTCAAAACCGGCGGATCTCGGGTTGGGGGTCCCGAACTGTGCGTCTAAGGCGGATGGTAACAGGAGGCAAGGGACACAATGTTTACCCAGGTTCGGGCCCTCTCTATGGAGGTAATACCCTACTTCCTGCTTGATTGATCTTGATGAATATGAGTATTACAAGAGTTGATCTACCACGAGATTATAGAGGCTAAATCCTAGAAGCTAGCCTATGGTATGATTGTTGCTGTCCTACGGACTAAACCCTCCGGTTTATATAGACACCGGAGGGGGCTAGGGTTACACAGAGTCGGTTACAATAGAAGGATATCTACATATCCATATCGCCAAGCTTGCCTTCCACACCAAGAGAGTCCCATCCGGACACGGGACGAAGTCTTCAATCTTGTATCTTCGTAGTCCAACAGTCCGGCCAAAGGATATTGTTCGGCTGTTCGGATACCCCCTAATCCAGGACTCCCTTAGCCTCCATCAGGGCCAAGGCCACCGCTGCGGAACGGATAGCTGATGTGCCGCTCTCGCCAGTTTCTATCCCCGAGGCAGATGTTGCTGCCGCCACTTGAGAGCAATAATGGCCAATTGGGCTGCCCTGGCCGCCCAGTAGCAGATTGCGGCCGCGCTCATGCACCTTGTTAGGACGCGCATGGCGGCTGTGGCCGCGCTCTCGCCGGAGTGGGCAGCCGAAGTTGCCCTCACGGCGCGGGTCCACGTCCTCATCTTTCACCGGCGATGATTGAACAATGAAATGATATTTGGGGAGCGAGCTAGTGTGCTTGACATGCCGGCTATGGACTCTAGCCGACGCACCTTCTCGCGTAAGCCATATGCGTACTATACACCGACGGTGCTCCAGGATATTTCGTACTGCATCTCACACGGTTGGTGATACTAAACTATGTGGGATCTACTTGGTTTTTCATTTTGATTTGAATTACATGATCACCGCAACAAAGGCGCCGCACTGAACCGGTTCCTCTTTGGCAGAGACGCTGAGTTTTGTGTAGAAGAATTCTCCCCACAGCTCGAGAGTGGGGAGAACGCCGAGGTAGCCCTCGCACAACATGATGAAGGCCGACAGCAGCACCACCGTGTTCGGTGTGAGGTGGTGCGGCTGGAGGTGGTAAAACTGGAGAAAGGTGCGGAGGGAACCACTCGCCGGCAAGCTGAAGCCCCGGAGGAAATGCGAGCGAAAGATGACGCGCTGACCTTCCTCCGTTGCCGGTGAGATCTCCCTCACCGACGGGACACGCGTCTGGACATAGCCATCGCCGGGCAGCCGCCCGTGTTGCGGAGATAGGAGATTTAGTCTTCGATGACGTTAGAGCCAACCCAGTCGCCCCCTCCTCCCCCTACTTATAGCCCTAGGCTGACGTTAGAGGCTGGGTTTGGTGACGATGGGCCATGGCAGCACTTCGGCGAGTTGCAGGAGTGTGGCGGCGACGGAAAGAGAGAAGAGGAAGGGCAAGGCAGAAGGAGAGGAGGGCGCGCGTGCTAATGCCGCCCCCTCCTCCCCCTACTTATAGCCCTAGGCTGCGAAGCCGAGGGAACGGGGCGTGGGGATCGTGGGATTAACTGTGCCCATGACCCCACGACCATGCATTAACCGCGCAGTAACGGCGTGGAGTAATCACGCCACGGAATCCCAACCGTTTGCCTCGGCCGCAACAGATCCGCGCGCGTGCCGTAGCCCGGTAGTGGTGGGCCCCAGCCTGCGGCGATGTCCCATCACGCGCGTGGCCTGGCAGGTGGCCTGGCCGGCTGGTGACAAGTGGAATGCAGTTGACAGGTGGCAAGACTGGCACCAGGCTGGTGCACCATCGAGCTCCCGCCAAGACATTTCAAAAACCACCAGACGGCCTGCCTGGTCATATCCGACTCCTAGAAGTAGGTATGCCGGAAGACGGACGGAGCAAGATCAAATGAAGCACTCGGAGTAGGAAGCCGCCCATGGCCACAGATAATTGGCCACGGGTAGCCTCACCGGGCCCCCATGGCGCTTCAAGACATCAGGCCGGCTTCCCCCTCAAGATTCAAAGAGCCAAGCGTCGCCCCCTCGCGGCTGGATGGTCCTAGCGGCCGGCTGCCAGGGGACGGCGAAGCCCAGCAGGCGGCCACCAGGTGGGCTGGCTCCTAGTAGGCGGCCTCCGAAGAGGCCGACTCCTAGCAGGCGGCCCTAGGTGTCTCAAAGTTTACATCCACATAAATGCGACGAGACCGGGCGTGGCTACAGCACGCCTTGCCACCCGCGAATCTAGGGCCAAGCATGGCCAGATTGTGCCATACCGGATGGAGATCTCCTGTCTGGCGCGGCACTGTTTCCACGCTGCCCATGACATCACCCCTGTCAGAGGGAGCCATGCTCCCACGACGGGATGCTGGTACGGCCCGCAGGCAGCGGGCCCTACCTGTCCACAAGGAGCCAGAAGGCGGCGAGCCTAGACCAGTCGGCTCATAGGGAGGCCGGCCCATAACCAGGCATCCTTCCTCTCCTTGGAGTCTTTGCGCCATTAACCAGAAGAGACGGGGAGTGGCTATAGTGAACACCCGCCAGGCGGCGGTACTGTAGCCATGCCTCCCCCGACAAAGCATGCATCATTACCAGCACAGCTACAGTGCTGAGCAGCCAGCAAGACCGGCGGGCGGCGGGCGCTGCCTGTTGGCGAAGTACGAGACAGCCGGGGCGGCCCACCGGGCGGCGGGCCCCATCTGCCGGTGGAGAAGCCGGCGACCAGAGACACTGACAGCCGGGTCCTATACCCGGCTGGATTACCTTTGTACCCCTAGGGGGTAGGCCTATATAAACCCCACAGGGCACCCATGCAAAGGGTTTAGACTCTAGTTCATCCACACACCCATATAGAGAGAGGAAGCTAGGGCTAGCCTTGTTCTTCTTCCCCCTCTAGAGAAACAGCTCAAGGAGCAAGCTTGTAGCCACCATTGTTGTTGAGTGATCATCTGAGACCCCAGCAGGAGGCGGAGTAGGGGTGTTATCTCCTAGGAGAGCCCCGAACCTGGGTAGATTCATGGCGTGCATGTCTCGCCTCATCCGTTTCACTGGCACGGCGTGTTATTAGCCCCTCCATGATAATCCATCCTTTGGCATATGTCGCACGACACCCCGACACTCACACACGAGTATTTAACGCGCTTCGTCTGCGTTGTGTGTTTACCCCGCCCAAGTTTCAAGTTTTACACCGAAATTTTTATTAGGCGCGTGATTTCACAATTTATTCCTCCAACCACATCCCCTTCCCCTCAGTATCCCCCCCCCCCCCGCCCTCCCTTGCGCCTCCCCCTACCGGCATCTCAAACCGTCACCGCCGCAACCATAGCTTCAACCACATCTACATTCTGCTCGGATCCAGTAAGGTAACCCACCGATCTCTATCACGTCCCTGGACTGATTGCTTAAATGGCGCCTACGAAACATCATCATGCCTCCAAATTCCCCCCCCCCCAGGAGCTGATGGCGGTCAATGGCGCGATGGCCGATGTGTGTGTTGACCCGGAGGAACACCTCGCCTCCGGCGCCGCCGCCGACATGGTGTAAGCTCTGGCCCAGATGAAGTCCCCCAGCGACTACCCCCCAGGACTTAATAGGTAAGATCTGACCAGCTAAATCTTAACAATACCACTTGCAACGGCTATGATTTGTATGGTTGATGTATTAAGCATGTTCATGCCTTGTTTATTTTAGTACTACACACTGTGTGATGTTCAAATATTACCGTGTCCAGTTCAATTTCACCAATACCAACAACAAACTTACAATACATGACTCAGGATATCACTAGAGATGCTGCCCATTTTCTATTTTTAGTGGATGCTAACCCTGTTGCACTTAACATGCCTGTCCATGTACTTACGCACGGTCATAACGGCCAATGCTTTTGTTTGCCATCGAGGTGAGCTGCATCCCATGTCTTACAGTATTTCACATAATTTGTGCAATTGCAGTTTAACTTCTACCCATTTACTAGTTGCCTGTAAGTACACATGTCAGTGGCACTGATCCATGCTTTGACCCAGAGGAACAGCTCGCCTCCGCCATCGCTGACTTTGGGCGAGCTCTGGCCAAGATGAAGTGCCCCAGCAACTATCTCTCACGACTTACCAAGTATGTACTTACCAGTTCAATCTTACCAATACCAGTTGCAAGTAATGGCTATGTTCTGTATGGTCGATGTATTAAGCATGTTCTAGTAAACATGCATAACACGTTTTTGCTACTTTCCCTACCTTTTTATAGACATTTGGGACATTCTCTGCTCTTGCATCACCTGCCTTGTGATGTTTTACTATGCCAATTGCATTTTTATCACTACCGGTTTCAATGTCTATTAAGCCTGTTGTAATTAACAGTTGAATCCATTTTTAAACAGCTGCATTTCAATGGCTACAAACTTACACAACAGGACTTAGGATGTTGTTAAGCCTGTTGCAATTAACAGTTGTATCCATTTTTTAATCTGTCCATTTGCTACCATGCTACTCTCTACAATGAAGATATACTAGAGATGCTGCCCCATTTGCTATTTTTGGTGGATGCTAACCATGTTGTACTTAAGATACTTGTCCATGTACTTACGCGGGGTCATAAGGGCCGATGCTGTTGTTTGCCATCAAGGTTAGCTGCATCCCATGTCTTATAGTATTTCACATCATTTATGCAATTGCAGTTTAACTTCTACCATTTAATGGTTGCATGTAGGTACACATGTCGCTGTAATCGATCACGCTTGACCGGAGGAACAGCTCGCCTCCGCCGCTTGTGACTTTAGGCGGGCTCGGCCAAGATGAAGTGCCCCAGCAACTACCTCTCGGGACTTACCAAGTATGTACTCACCAGTTCAATCTTACCAATACCAGTTGCAATTAATGGCTATGTTCTGTACGGTCGATGTATTAAGCATCTTCTATTAAACATGCCTAACACGTTTTGCTACTTTCCCTACCTTTTATAGACATCTGGTCCATTCTACTTTCTGGCAGCACCTGCCTTGTGATGTTTAACTATGCCAATTGCATTTTTATCAGTACCGGTTTCAATGTCTATTAAGCCTGTTGCAATTAACAATTGAATCCATTTTTAAACAGTTGCATTTCAATGGCTACAAACTTACAAAACATGACTTAGGATGTTGTTAAGCCTGTTGCAATTAACAGTTGTATCCATTTTTTAATCTGTACATTTGCTACCATGCTACTCTCTACAATGAAGATATACTAGAGATGCCGCCCCATTTGCTATTTTTGGTGGATGCTAACCCTGTTGTACTTAACATGCTTGTCCATGTACATAGGCAGGGTCATAACGGCCGATGTTGTTGTTTGCCGTCAAGGTTAGCTGCATCCATGTCTTCTGATATTTCACATCATTTGTGCAATTGCAGTTTAACTTCTACCGTTCTTGATTGCTGTATGTACACATGTCGATGCAGCGATCCACGCTTGACCGGAGGAACAGCTCGCCTCCACCGCCGCTGACTTTGGGCGGGCTCTGGCAACGATGAAGTGCCCCAGCAACTACCTCTCAGGACTTACCAAGTATGTACCCATCATTTCAATCTTACCTATACCGGTTGCAATTAATGGCTATGTTTTATACTGTCGATGTATTAAGCATGTTGTAGTAAACATGCCTAACACGTTTGAGCTATTTTCCCTGCCATTTTATAGACAACTGGGCCATTATCTGCTTTCTGGCACCTGCTGCTGTGATGTTTAACTCGCCAATTGCATTTTTATCAGTACCGGTTTCAATGGCCATTAAGCCTGTTGCAATTAACAGTTGTATCCATTTTTAAAGAGTTTTATTTCAATGGCTACAAACATACAAAACATGAATTAGGATGTTGTTAAGCCTGTTGCAATTAACAGTTGTATCCATTTTTAATCCATCCCTTTGCTACCGTGCTACTCATTCGAAATGAAGATATCACTACAGATGTTGCCGTTTTATTACCATGTGCTATCTTTGGTGGATGTTAACCCTGTTGTAGTTAACATTGGCTTTTGATGTAATTACACAGGGCTACAATGGGCGATGATGTTGTTTGCCGTCGAGGTTAGCTGCATCCCATGTCTTATACACCATCTATTCCTAAATATAAGTATTTTTAGAGATTCCAATATAGACTACATAAGGAGCAAAATGAGTGAATATAGATTCTAATCTAAACTATATCTAGAAGTCTATATACATCTGTATGTAGTTCATACTGAAATCTCAAAAAAAAAAACTTGTACTTAGGAACATACGTAGTTGTATTTTACATCATTTGTGCAATCTCAGTTTTGCTTCTAACATTTACTGGTTGCTTGTAGGTACATATATGAGGGGTACTGATCCGCTTGATCCCTTTTGCGTATGTGGTAATGAGATATTCATGAACAAGCGTCAAGTGAGGAAACTAAGAAGTATTGTTAGGCGAAAGAAACGAGTGATTGGAATTAAGCTCTTTATTTACACTTTGTCGAGGACAACAGTGAACTTTAGGATGGTAAGTAATGCGTTTCCTTTTTCCCCTGGCCACAACAAGTTACTCTATTAGACCTCAGTATCTGATATTTTTCTCTTTTAAGTGGTTTCCGAAGCTATTTACTGATGATTACCTTGCAAACTACATGACCGGAGTGGAGGCAACTAAAGTTAAAGTATATAATTCATGCTACCATGGTAATGCTCTAGAAGTATTCCTGAAGGCGGTGAAGGATGGGCGGCCGATTGTCACAAGGGGTTGGACAAAAGTGGTTTGTGCCTATGGCATGCAGGAAGGCACATTATGGGCATTCCGCTTCTTCAACACCGTCGGCAGTCAAAATGATTTACACTTGTCTCTTCACCTTTACCGCCTTTAAATACTGTGGTTCATCATAGTTAATTGCTGCCTAATCCTGTAATTCTTGAACATATTGTCTTGGCAGTTTTATTTATGGATTCATTGTTGAACCATTGTGCTGAGAATTTGAATTACACGTTTAGTATTTCAAAATTTCCAATTAGAATAATAAATTACAGGCAAAAATAAAAGAGAACGAGCGGTCATGGAACTTTGCAAGCAGTGCAGCGATAAAAGCGCTTGTGATGGATATTCCAATACTACATAGTTTTCTACATCAAATGCGTGTGTGATGTAGTTAATGAAAACAAACAGTTAACCAAGGCAGAGGCGTGTGTGATAGTTACACCTTTCACACGGCGTATACTATAAAATCGTGTGGGATGTACATCCGAGCGGAAAAGTTTTCCTGGATTGATTGTGTGGGATGTACATAGGAGCGAAATGTATTTCTTGGATTGATTGTGTGTGATATGCATCTGACGGAAATGTTTTTCAGGATTCACCGTGTGGGATGTACATACCTCGGAAATGATTATCACGGATTACCGTGTGGGATGTACATACCTCTGAAATGATTTTCTCGGATTACCGTGTGGGATGTACATACCTCGAAAATGATTGGGTTTCGATGCCTCGCCCGATCGCTGCGGCCCAGACACAGGGTCGGGAGGGCCTATCCCGACGATTTACGGGTGCGTGTGGGAAGGACACCCTATCGCACACACTCACTTGGAGACGGTTCCAAATGCCATCGCGGAAAGGGGTTAAAAACCGTTTGTTTAGGACCGACGCGCACCAGTGCCAGCAAACGCCCAAAGAGTAGTGTGAGGCACCACCGGGGTGCGCAGGTGACGGGCTCGCCATTTGCGTTGCGCCATGATCAGGACTTTGATTGAGAGGGCGACGTGCATGCATTAGCATGGTTTGACAACGTGAGCGTGAGTGTCTGCACGCGTACATGCTACTTGCGTCTATGCACGGTGTGCGCTAATGTGTGCATCACGTATAATATAAAAAATTAGTTTTGTGCATTTAAACAAAGTATTTCATTTTCATATGGCTGACGAGAGTGCGTTGCAGCATGAGTCCATGGTTTGATTCCTCACATATGCATAATTTTGGTTTTTATTTGTTTCTCCACTGACAGGTAGGCCCGCATAGATAGATATAGAACACGAGCTGATGAGGTGCATGTAGACTGTTTGACTGGTCAACCAGACAAATATGGAGCTATATGTTGAGCTAGTGACTGTATAATCACCATATATCGTATACAATGATCAAAGTGAGCTACCAAGATAAGTTCGATGACCACAAATGCATGTTACCCGATAATAAATGACCAGGATTGAAGGGGAATCCAAATTTCCTTCGTCTTCTGTCCTTGAGCTCTTGACAAACCAATGCACTATACGGTTGTCCGGCCACTCCACCCCAAAGCTCTCACCAAGCATCGTTCATGCCACCGCACCGCACACTAACCGGTAAGGAAGTGATGGCATCCCACCGCGCCGAGTTCCTCGCCGCCCACGACCGCACACAAAATAGTAGGGAAGCGATGGCATCCCGCCATGCCGAGTTCATCGCCACTTGTGACCTCACACCTACGTGGGCGGACTTTGAAGTTGCCAAGGCCGAATGGGTGGTAGAGCAATAGGCAGCCAAAGTCGAACAGAGGGAGCAGAAAAGGCAGAAAGCACTAAAGAAAAGAGAGGCCCGCCGCCGCAAGAAAGAAGAGGACGCACGCGTTGCTGCGGAGAGCTCGTCGGAGATCCAAGCACGGTGCGGTGTCGCCAACAAAGCCGGGAAGGAGACGACGGCGTCTGGCCAGCATGTGAGTAGTAGTAGTACTAGTAGTTAGTGTGTGTGTCTGTGTTGCCCGTACGTTTGTTTAATCAATTATGAGCATGTACCAGTACTAGTTACTACTGTACTTTTTAGAGTAAATTACCAATACATTAGCCTAGACTCAATGGAAAAATTCCTATCCAATGCATCAAATGGCATCTCTTTATCTATAGGAATTGAGATGCATGTCATCTCACTTCCTATGATTTTCATATTGCTATAAAATTCCTGTCCTATGAACGAAATTCAATGAACTCATGATGGTTCCTTCGTCCGAGCAACTTCATAGTGGGAAAGGTTGGGCATGTGATTTCACGGCTCATTAGTCATTATTACTGCGGTGCAGCGACCGGGGTGACTCTCCCTTAGAGTTCTGCGTGCATGGCAAGTGGACCAGGATGGTCAACGTCCCACATGTCAGCGAACGGAAGTATTCTTTCCGATATCGAGGATCAAAGAAACCGTGTGGTATAATATCACTAGTGATTTATATTTATTTTTTACTTTTGATGAAAGCTAGTGTTTCAACTCTTACAACGAAGGAGTGCCAAACACGACACGTACTGGATGTCCAATACGTCAGCGGAAGGAGTGGGACATGAACATCATCGTAGAGCATCTCCACTTCTTCCACTTCTAGGTCGGAGACCACAAGTAGCACTAGTGGTATGAACGATACAAAGTGCGACCTGGAGAGAAAGACACGTCTAGTTGGAAGGTATTGGGCCATACACATAAACAAATATAAAACCTAATATGTGCCTCCAATTAATATAGTAGTAGAGTACTTAGGCATGTACATCATAACATCACTGTGCATTACATGTACAACCTTTAGTGGTAGTAAGAGACAAATGCCTATATGCCACGCATGTTCATACTATTTGTGCCTTTCTACTTCACTTACTGCACTACATTACTCAGGTTCATACGTCCACTCCTAGGTACATGTCCGTCTCGTAGTTCCAGTCCCACGTGTTCTTCATAGATGGAACGATCCATAACGGTGGGCAACGGGGGTCCATGTCATCGCAGCTTCTTAGTGTGGCTCCCCACGATGGAGACTCATCCAAATTATGGCCAGCCTCGACGCGGAGCAGTCGGCTACACCGGGAAGCGGCGCTCTCTCGGCCGTCGCGCTGCTTCAAAGCCGGTGCCAGTGAGAGGTCGCCTCCTCTCTGGACGGGTATTAATGTGGCACTGACGCTGACCCTTTCATGCGGGAAGCGCGCGCCGGCAAGGGAGGGGGTTTAGGTCGGCCAGGGCGGTCAGACTCGGGCGTGGTGGTGGTATTGATTTTGAACCGTTTCAGGTGTACTATTGGTAGTTTGCAAAACTACTCAATTATTGCACTAAGTTTCCTAAGAAATTGTGGTAAAAATGTTACTTGTAATGCATGCATGCGTGACCAATATAAATGACCAATAAAAAACTAGTACATGCACGCAATGATTTAATGGACACTGTTGAGGGAGTCCTGGACTAGGGGGTGTCCGGATAGCCGAACTATCATCTTTTGCCGGACTCCTAGACTGTGAAGATAAAAGATTGAAGACGTCGTCCCTTGTCCCGATAGGACTTTCCTTGGCGTGGAAGGCAAGCTTGGCGATACGGATATGTAGATCTCCTACCATTGTAACCAACTCTGTGTAACCCTAACCCTATTCGGTGTCTATATAAACCGAAGGGTTTTAGTCCGTATGACGAACAACAATCATACCATAGGCTAGCTTCTAGGGTTTAGCCTCTCTGATCTCGTGGTAGATCTACTCTTGTACTATCCATATCATCAATATTAATCAAGCGGGGTAAGGTATTACCTCCATCGAGAGGGCCCGAACACAGGTAAAAACATCGTGTCCCTTGTCTCCTGTTACCATCCGCCTAGGCGCACAGTTCGGGACCCCTACCGAGATCCGCGGTTTGACACCGACATTGGTGCTTTCATTGAGAGTTCCTATGTGTCGTCATCTTTAGGCCCGATCGCTCCTTCAATCATCGACAACGATGCAGTCGGTGAGACTTTTCTCCCGGACAGATCTTAAATATTCGGCGGCTTTGCTGCGGGCAATTCGCTAGGCCATCTGGAGCAGATCGAAGCTTCGCCCCACAGGCCATCAGTCAGATTTGGAAGCTTGAACTATCGGCCGATGTCGCGGAGACTTGATCTTGACGGATTGAGCCACACCCGAGTGTGCCGCCTTGCCTCGATGGAGTGCGATCTGGCTCTGCCGCGAGCGGTGCCCTTGAGGCCGCACCGATGCCGCTCCGACCCTTAATCCGGGCGGTTTAAGCTGATCGAGGGCGGTTGGTTGGACACGCCTCGAGGCTGAAATCTCTGGCGATTGGCGAACACCATCCTGTCCTTTGCAAGGCTCGTGACTCCCAGTGTCGGACTCCTTTTGGACTCGAACCGCCCGCGCCCTGCCGGTCGAATCCGGTAGGCGCGATTATGGAGTTCACCGCCGCGGACATCTTTCGGCACTTTCGGCCTTTGGCGATATCCTGAACTCATTAAAGTCTCTCTCTTTGTCGAGAGCCTGGCGAACTACTGTCGGGAAGGTTGGGATTCGGACGGCGAAGAAATTCAACACGCACCCACCACCCACTTTGTAGCCAGCGGCGATGATTTAACCGACATGCTCGACTTCGACTCCGAAGACATCGGCGGTATGGACGGCGGTGCGGAGGCGATCAAACCAGCGCCCAGGGCGCTGGAAGGCCACCTCGTCATATGACATATACATGGTGGACATCCCAAAATATGGTAATGGCGATGGAGCAGCGGAGGATGACCCCTCAAGAAACAACCCAGCGCCAGCGTCGTGGCGCGCTCTAAATCCGCCCGCAGTAAAGCGGCGATTCGGCGCGGAGAAAATAATACCGGACAGTTCGAAGATGACCCCCTCGGCAAGACTCGGCGCGGGAGGAGGAGAAGCAAATCCGCCTGACGGTCTTGGCGAAAAAGGTAGAGGGCGATGATTATCGCCCCCCTCCGAAGGCGAGGCAAGCCTCGGCGATGGCCAATTCATCGTGCGGAGGACCACGTCGAACAAGAGCGTTTTAAGCGCGGCTCATAGCCCGCGGCAAGAAGCCTCAAGAAAAAGCAGCAACAGCTTAGAGCTGACCAAGACCTACTAGCTGATAGATGGATGAAGTCCTTGCAGCGAAGAGTATGAACTCGAGCGCCCTCCAAGAGCTACCCCAAGCGCAGGCCGTTGCCTCGTCGGAGGAGGAAGCACCCGTCACCAGCGCACGACATGGCGGACCGGCCACCCGTGGCATGAGAGAGAAAAGCCTCTCGGCCCTCGCTCAAGCCACGCCCGCCGCTCAAAAAGTACCAAGGCGCGGGAAAGCGCGCGGACTTGCGAGATATATTGGAGGATAAGGGAAAGCATACAAGATCGATCTACAGATCGCTCGGGCGGCCAACGACTTGGGATTATTACTGTCACGCCGGATACAGCAAACCCGGCTGGGCCGAACACAGTAGACAAAGCTCATATGAGCTACTTCATGATATATTGTCTGAGCGCGCACACCCACTATGCTTCACAGATGAAGTAATGGATCATCAAATCCACGAGGGCTTCAAACCCGTGAACATCGAATCATACGATGGTACCATAGATCCTGCGGTGCGGATCAAGGACTATCTCCTCCATATCCACATGGCCCGGTGATGATCTACATGCCATCAAATACCTCCCTCAAGCTTAAAGGACCAGCTCGGCATTGGCTCAACAGCTTGCCGCAGAGTCAATTGGTTGTTGGGAGGACACAAAGCCGCATTCCTTGATAACTTCCGGGCACATATGCGCGACCACCGGACGCCGATGACTGAGCCATATAATTCAGCAGCGGAAGAACCGGCGGACAATTACAGGCGGTTCCTAACAAAAAAAATCAGATCATCGACTATCCGGATGCGAGGCGCTAGCAGCTTTCAAACACAACATCATGACGAGTGGCTAGCCGGCACCTAGGATGGAAAAGCTGAAATCCATGGCAGCCCTCACCACACTCATGACCGCTTTTGCGGGGAGAGGACAGCTGGCTAGCTCAAAGCAACAACTTGGCCAAACACCACGGTAGTTGGGATACCAAGGACAGCAATGGCAGGTCGGCGTTGCAACAAGCATAAGCGCTGCGTGCGGTGATAATGCTGAAGATCGACGATAAATGCGGATTCAGAGGCTCTAAACCGGTCAGCGAAAGAAGCAATTCAAAAGAAATACCCAAGGCCCGTCCAACTTGGACGAATACTCGATAAACATGCGGATACATGGCACCCCGAAAACCAGCCAACCACACCAACAGGGATTGTTGGGTGTTCAAGCAAGCAGAGCAAGCTAAGCGCCGAAAACAACAAGGGTTGCATAGCGATGGCGAGGAAGAGCCCGGCCGCCCGAACAATAGAAGACGAAGGGCTTTCCCACACAAGTGCGGACGGTGAACATGATATAGCAACCCACATACCCAAAAGGGAGCGAGCGCGCACTAAAGGGATGTATCTGCGATGGAGCGATCGCCCAAGTTCAACCCATGGTCTTCTGCCCGATCACTTTCGATCGAAGGACCAACCCACTAGCATCCGTCCGCGGCGGTTTCGCGCATTGGTTCTTGACCCAATTATTGTGGTTCACCTCACCGAGTCACGATGGACGGCGGCGGCAACTGAACCTGATTTATCGAGGATACGGTCGCAAAATGGGCATAGACCCTCAAGGATTAAACCCACAAAGGCGACCTTTAAAGGCGTCATACGGGAAGTAGAGGCCAATTATACAGGCTCGATTACACTCGAAGTGGTCTTGGATCCCGGATAACTTGCGAAGCAAAGAGTTAATCTTGACATAGTCCGGTTCGCGGCGGCTATCACGCCTTTGCTTGGGCGAACCACATTTGCAAAATTCAATGCGGTGCCGCTTTTCACGCATACCTCAAGCTCAAGATGCGAGGCCCTCGAGGTAATCACGGTCAATGGAAACACGAGCGCTCTCTCCGAGCGGAGGAGCATCTGGCGGCCCTCACGGCGGAGGTGCAAGGCAGCCTCTCACAGCAATTCTCGAGTCCGGCCACTAAGCGTCCGGACAACATCAAGCGTGCGGGGTAACCTACAACAAGACCGTGCAGCACGATCTAAGCGCAGCGTAGCAATCCGGCTAACCCAGCCCTCGCGGCTGCGAAGCCAGTACTACGCGTACATAACTTCGCTCTGGAGATATAATGGGCCTAAGGGGAGGGGCACGACCACGGCACGCTCAGAATGCGGCTTAACCGCACCTGGGACTCCCGATTGTGTCATCTTTTTCTTTCTTATTTTTCTTACTTTCGGGACTCCGTTTTCCGAAGTCTTATGCGGCACTAAATTGCGAACTCATGATCAGCAGCCGTGGAAGCGAAAGCTACGTCGAGTGTCGGTGGTCTCTACTACGAGCATTATACCTGTTTTACATACCATTCCACAGCTTACCCCTGGAGGGGGACATGTTAAATAGTCCCATACCTTGCTTATCGCACTATTTGTATCGTTCTGCTTCCATTGCAGTTTCTTTTGAATAACCAATATATAGCTCTTGCCTATTATTGCATTCTTTCCCATTATATATGTTCATTTATGACATTGCGCAACTGTACAATTTGGTACGGCTAATACACCAGGGGCTTATGTACCCCAAAAACATGGTGTGACAAGTCCGAACACTTTCACAAGTGCGGCACCCCGAACTTATACCATTATATGCATCGGCTCCGAATCATGTCTTGGGTCAATAGTTGGGTTTGCCCGGCTCCCATGTTTTGGTACCTTACGTTCCATTATATCGGCTAAGGTAGCTGGGAGAACCACTGCGATTGTGCCCGGTTGAGCTGGGTTGAGCACCTCGATGGAAAAGCTAAAACTGACCGTCATGATAGAGGCGAGAGCGATCGCTGTTCGAGAGGTTTTTTCGGGTCCCTAAAGACTTATGTCGCTTAGAGCGAGTCGGCATTGTCCGGCCAAAGGCGTGGATAGCGCCCGAACTCGGTCTTCGAATACTAGGGGCTTCACGAAATTTAAAATTATAGAATTCTATGGCTAAGTGAGAGTGTTCAAGCACTATAAGTCTGGTTGCCTTGTTACGTTGCATTGGCGCCTCCTCGGCGGACCCAAGAATGGGAACAAGAGCGCTCAAGTTCATCGAACACCCGGGACTCGTGGCATGGGGCTGAAATAACGACTTGCCATCTCTCAAATTTGATAAGCGGCCGCATAGAAGGTAATATATTAAATTAACAAGCGTTGCTTAGCGCATATGAACAAGTTTTCAGCGTATAGGATAACAAATGCGAGTTTATTAGAAAATTACATCTTTGGAGCACTCATCCGCTATACGGCGGGCACCCTTCAGGACGCCCTCATAGTACATTTCGGGCTTGCGATGCTCCTTGCCCTTGATGGCCCGTCCGTCACAAGCTTCTCCGCATCCAGCCTGCCCGGTGCAGTTTAGCACGGGCAAGGGCCCGACAGGCACCTTCAATGCGAGACGGGCGCTTGATGACTTCAATCCATGGACAAGCGTCCACCAGCCGCTACACTAGCCGAAGTAGCTCCCGGGCATGGCCTCCAATAGCCTGCAGCGAACTATGAGGCCCTTCATGACCTGTTCGGCGACCTTGTGGAGCTCGACCAGCTGCTTCATTTGGTCGCTCGAGGCACCGGACGTTCGGCCTCGGCATCTGAGACAGAACACCTTCTCCGTCGAGCTCCCTCCTTGGCCTTGGTGAAACACGGCAGCATAAGACACACTCCGAGGCAGATCTGCGAATGCTCCTGGAGAGCTCCGAATCCGGGTAAGTAATAGGTAATTCACTTTCACATGCTTGCTTTGCATAAAGAATGCCTTACCGCCGCTATCTTCTTTAATGATTCAATTTCTTGGAGGGCTTTTGGGCTTGGCCTTAGCGGCTTTGGCACTCTCAAGAGCCGAGGCGAGCTCGGACTCTCGAGTCTTGAGTCACGCTCCAAATTCTCGTGTTTTTCCACGAGCACGGAGCTCTTGCCGCACCTCTGCCACCGCTCCTCCTGCATCTCTCGCTCGGTGCGCTCATGCCGCTTTGCTTTCGGCCGCGGACACTGCTTCCTTCAGGGTCGCCACCTCGTTCGTGGCCCCTACAATACCCACGTTATTCCTGTCATTTTTTGCAACCAAATCCTTTCTATAAGGTATTACTTACCTTCCTTGTCCTCGAGCTGCTTCTTGGCTTGGCCGAGCTCGTTCTCGGACCGCTCGAGGCTCTGCTTCAATGCATTGACCTCCGAACACCGAACTAAGCATCAGGGGCTACTATCTATGCGGTAATATTTTTACATATTCTAAACTTACGTCAAAGCACAGTAAGAAGGCTGGTACACGCTTCATCAGCCCGCTCTTGGCGGACTGAACTTCTGAATCACCACACTCATAACGATGCGGTGCTCCTCCTTGATAAGGCGCGATTAAGCGCCTCGATGCTATCCGGTGCCTCTGGTTGGGCGGAGGACACGGCGTCTTCCCTTCCCACGAAGGGGCCGCTTGCGGACTTGAACTGCTGAAGGTTCGGTATGGAGTCCGGACAAGGGTGGGCTTAGAGCCCATGGGGTCTCGCTCCCCTCGCGCTGGATTCCGGGAGGCTGCCTTGCGGTGCCTCTGCGCCACCTCCTCTTGACCAGGCCCCTCGGGCCCCACCTCGGTGTCGTCCGCGCGTGAGGTGAGGCGGCGGAAGTGAAGTACTCTCCACTTCCGGCGATTCGGGGACCCGCTTTCGGCAAGCGAGCTCGTCCTTAGGCGGGCTGCATGATTGTTCGGCATTAGAGAACACTATGCAATGATAAAAAGCCATGGGTATCCGGACACTTACGATCTCGCCAGGGGATTGGCCCTCGTTGGCCACTCCTCCTCCTCTTCCTCAGAGGAGGATTCCGCCTCAGGGTTGTCGGGCGATGAGTCCGACAGCCCCTGGCGCCGGGAGCTCCTTTGAGTTCCCGTGGCCTTCTTCTTGGCCTTCTTCTCCGACACCACGTGAGGTGCCGGAGCCAGCAGCCCCGTCAATTGGGCGTCTGCTGGGTCTTCTGGCAAAGGGGCCAGACAGTTAATCTGTCCAGACGTCTTCAACCAGTCCTATCAAAGGTTAGGGAGTTTTAGATCCCTCATAGAGTCAAACTATGAAAAAAGAGTCCCATAAAGGGTAAAATAACTTACCTCGCTGGCTTGACGCTGCGAGCTGAATCCGCGATCTTACATGGCGGATGTGGGACCTCGGCGCCCTTGAACAAGACCTTCGAGCGTCTTCGTGCGTAGTGTCGAAGAGCCTTTTCAGAGTTGAGTCTTGTGCGGATCAAACTCCACAATTTGAAGGCCCGTTGTTGGCATGGGAGAATCCGGCGGATGAGCATCAACTGGATTACGTTGACAAGCCTTAGATTCTTGTCCACCAGGTTTCGGACGCCGGTTTGGAGTCCGGACAGCTCGTCCGAATCCCCCCACGTCAGGCCCGTCTCTTTCCATGATGTGAGCCGTGTGGGGAAGCCAGATCGGAATTCGGGGGCTGCCGCCCATTGAGAGTCGCGCGGCTCGGTGATGTAGAACCACCCCGATTGCCACCCCTTTATGGTCTCCACAAAGGAGCCCTTGAGCCATAGGACTTTGGCCATCTTGCCAACCATGGCGCCTCCGCACTCCGCTTGGCGGCCGCCCACTACCTTCGGCCTGACATTGAAGATCTTCAGCCATAAGCCGAAGTGGGGCTGGATGCAGAGGAAGGCCTCGCACACGACGATAAACGCCGAGATGTTGAGGATAAAGTTCGGCCAGATCGTGGAAATCCAAGCCGTAGTAGAACATGAGCCCCCGGACAAATGGGTGAAGTGGAAAACCTAGTCCGCAGAGGAAGTGGGTGAGAAACACCACCCTCTCATGGAGCCTGGGGGTTGGAATGAGCTGCCCCTCGTCGGGTAGCCGGTGCGCAATGTCGCTGGACAAGTATCCCGCCTTCCGCAGTTTTGTGATGTGCCCCTCCGTGACGGAGGAGGCCATCCACCTGCCTCCCGCTCCGGACATAGTTGGAGAAGCTTGAGGTGGGATGTGCGGACTTGGGCGCTGGAGCTCGAGTGCGCGGAAATGGATGAGCAAAGGAGGAAGAAGGCGTAGGTGAAAAGGTGGATCCTTATCCCCTTATATGGACAGACGAAGCTATGCGTCCCCCGCCAGCCTAGTAAAACTCGCTTATCTCCCAAGCGCCGTAATCAATGGCGCGGATGGGTTACCCACGTCCGTATTGATGGGAATCCCGGAATAAGGGGGCACGATCTATGCTTTGATAAGACGAGCCAAGGAAACCACCTCGCTAAACGCGCTGAGGTGGGACAGTAAAAAACGATTCGAATAAAGGCTCGGCCGTGGTGTGATGTCACGCCGCGGAATACGTCAGCAGATCTGTGCGGAAAATTATTCTCTCTATGGTGGTATGTGGAACTTGTTTGCAGAGCTGGACACTATCCTTGTGTTCAAAATCTTCTATGAAGTATTCGGAGGAGGAACCCGCCTTGCAATGCCGAAGACAATATGCGCGCCGGACTCGTAGTCATTGAAGCCTGGTTCAGGGGCTACCAAGGGAGTCTTGGACTAGGGGGTGTCCGGATAGCCGAACTATCATCTTTTGTCGGACTCCTAGACTATGAAGATACAAGATTGAAGACTTCTTCCCTTGTCCGGATAGGACTTTCCTTGGCGTGGAAGGCAAGCTTGGTGATACGGATATGTAGATCTCCTACCATTGTAACCGACTCTGTGTAACCCTAACCCTATTCGGTGTCTATATAAACCGAAGGGTTTTAGTCTGTAGGACGAACAACAATCATACCATAGGCTAGCTTCTAGGGTTTAGCCTCTCTGATCTCGTGGTAGATCTACTCTTGTACTACCCATATCATCAATATTAATCAAGGAGGAGTAGGGTATTACCTGCATCGAGAGGGCCCGAACCTGGGTAAAAACATCGTGTCCCTTGTCTCCTGTTACCATACGCCTAGACGCACAGTTCGGGACCCCCTACCCGAGATTCGCCGGTTTTGACACCGACAACTGTAATCTCAACATGTGATGGGGAGCTCCAATTTTGAATTTGAAACTTATAAAACGATAAAATTCCAAACAAATATACTTGAAGAGAGGGAGTATACTGTAGGATGTGCACCATTCCAAACAAGTCCCCTGATTTGTCACCGCGAAGACGAGGTTAGAAAGGAGCACAGTGTCTTCATACTCGTACGGCAACAAATCGGCCGCAGACAGCATGGTCTACCTTTGACCGCCATGTGCAGGGTTCGTGAAAGCAATCGCGATGTCAAACACCACGATGAGAGTGCAATTTTGGTTGGCGGACTACCGTATCGGGGCTTTCGGGATTGCTATCTTCTTTAATCTCACTGTGGTTCTATCGTACCAATTCAGGCGATGGCCCGTTGCATGGCTGATCCCAATGTTGGACAAAGGTTCTACGAGAATGGTGTCGCCGTTGTAAATGTTGTGCAAATTGATGTTGGTACCATCCCGTACATGTGCAAGCCAATCTACACTGGCACCAAGCTTAACCTGTGAAACAGTGGGCAGCGGGGGAATTAGGAAATGGACACGGAAGTAGTCTTTAGAATGCATTTACTACGTGATCAAACTCATCACTTACCTGCTCATGAGACAAAATCCAAGTGCCCCGCAACGTCGACATCTCAAGGGGCGTCAACTTGCAACTACGGCCATGCCACGCTGGAGAGAGACAAAAAGGAAACATCCTCGTGTGTTGCATGTAACATCAAGATGCATTTGTATGAGTAGTGTATCTTGTGGGAGAAAAGGATGAACAAGGGGAGGCCTTATTTGCAAATGTGGAGAGGGGTGTGGGTATCTTTCTACAAAATTTCCATAGTTTTCTTCCTATCCGTCAGATATAAATCGGAGGGCCTTGTCACATCCTAGCTAGTCCATGCATTAGTGTGTTGCATCATGTCTAACTTTCATCAGAAATTTGAAATGGGGAAGACAGAACCCCCAGAACCCCCTTTGAATCCAACTAGGGCTTACTAAAATAATTTTCAATGAACCTGAAATGCCTTCTAAAATGCTCATCACCTTTGCTTTGGTTCAGAGCCTCTGCCAAAAGTGGTGCACAATTTTCTAGGTCATCCTAATGTTTTTGAATTAAATCATAAGTATTTGAGTTTGGGCATTTAAATTATATAAAATATTTCAAATGCCCAAATAATTCCAAACTAAAATGTTCCATGCTGGAAATATTCCAACTAAGGACCAGGTGCAGGTTGGTGAATTTTGGAGTTGTCTAAGTATTTTTTTAAAAGTCCACAAAGTTACATAAAATAGAAAAAGGAAACAGAAATGAAAAACATTACCTGGCGCCACCCAATCGGCCCACCTGCTGGCCCAGCCCAGCCGCCGCGCCAGCGAGCTGCTTGGCTTGGCCAGGCAGGCAGGCAGGTGCTCGATGGCGAGCACAGCATGCGTGCCACGCAGCTGGCCGCCGCCTCGCCGCTTCCCTCGCCGAGCTGTCGCCGCGGAACGCTTCCATCCTTTCCCCCCGAGCTCTCAGACACCTCTCCTCCTCCCCAGCTCCTCCCCCTCGCTCTCCCACGCCATGGCCGACGCCACCGCAGCCGCACCGTCGCCGTAGTCGCGCTCTCCGTCGTCCTTGCGCCATCCCGTCGTGTCTAGGAGCTCCACCGCCCTCCTCTTCTTCGAGCTAGCCGAGCCCCGAGCGGTCGCGTGGCCCGAGGCCCCTGCACCGACCTCGCCCGACCCCGCCGTCACCGGAGATCCCCTTCGACGTCACCGCCGCACCAACTCGTCCCCGACCGCACAGTGTGCTTCCTCGATTTCTCCGTGAGCCTAGCTATCTCCCCCTCCTTTCCTTTCCCGCTCTCGAGCCTCATAGCGACTGCACGGAGCTCACCCGCACGCGCCGCCGCGGAGCCTCTTAGTTAAATTAAGTGCTGACATGCGGGACCCACTGGTCAGTTTGACTGGGCGTCCCGTTGACCTCTGACGTCATCTGACGCATTCTTGACGATAAATGAATTACTGGAATTATTCTGTTATAGGAAATTCCAGAAAATAGTTCAAACTTCAAAAATTCATAGAAATTAATCTGTAACTCCAAATGCAAAGATTTATATATGAAAAATGATCATAAAATTCCATTCTATCCATTGGTAAAGGTTTCATGCATGATAGAACAAGTTAACCTTGTTGTTTAAGCAGATTAAGATAATGCACCTTTATGGCTATGTTAAATGAGCTAACATTTGAATCTTTGATTCAATTGAGTTCATCCCTCTTTGTTCCAACTTGCATTAGGCCAACCCACATTCATATTGCCATTCATAGAATGCATCATATTGTTGCATATTGTCATGTGTTGTTTATTTTTTATGTGTCTTTCGTGATAGGTTCTGCCTCCGAGGATAATCCCGAATATCTGTCTGAAGGGCAGTATCCTACCACCATTACATCAGGCAAGGAACCCATTGATCATTCTGATACAAACCCATGTTCTCGCTTCTGCTCTTGTTTACTGCATTAAGACAACGCGATTCAAACTGTTGTGTGCTGCGGTAGTTGAACCCACTTCCTTTGCATGACCTGTCATTGCCATAGTAACTAGATGAAACCCACTAGTATGTGTAGGAGTTGATTGAGCCATGTTTGTGATTCCTACCATGCTATGCTTGCTATGCTTAGAGTTGTGTAAGGTCTGGCTCATCGGGATGATGAACTGGAGTGAAAGGTTGTGTCGGGTTCGAGAGTGAAAGTGTTGAACACGTTTTGGTAAAGGTATCGATGAGAGGCCATGTAGGAGTACATGGTGGGTTGTTTCATTGAAGCCGTCCCTAAGAACTGAGTTTTGTGTTTGTGATCCATGAAACAGTTACTACCACGCATTGGGCTCGAAACCAATGGACCCTCTCGGCTTCTTAACCACCCTTGTTCTCTGTCCAGGAGTTGCAACTAGTTTCTGGTGTTTGTAGGATATGTGTTGGAGGCCGTGCGTAGCGCTGACCCTAGGGGTGGGCTATGATGCGGTAGATACACCATGGCCCGGTGTACCGAATGCCCGTTTGGTATCTCGGGAACCCTGCACACATCATTCGGGGCCGTTAGTGGAAACCTCGGCTGGACTCCTTGCGGATGGAACCCGAATAGGCGATAAACCTGGACTAGAGACTTGAGTGTTTAGGTAGGCTGTGGACGACACCCACGTTGGGCTTCCGCTTGAAGGTTGCCGAGTACATGTCGTGTAAACGACGGTAAGTGGTGAGAGCGTGTGAAGAAGTACACCCATGCAGGGTTAATATGATCTATTCAATAGCCGTGTCCATGGAGAAGGACTTCGGGTTGCCTATACAGTTCATAGACAAGTAAATGGATACTACTAAAAGCCTCAAGATAAGTGTGAGTGCATGGATGGCCCTCTCGTGGGTTAACGAGAGAGGATCCACGGTGGAGTATTGTGATGGTGATTAGTGGACTGTGTAATGCGACAAATGCTTTTCAAGTGGTATCACGTGGGATAGCTTAGCCAAGAGTCAAAGCTGGCTTGCTGCAATAACTCCACCACCTTCTTGAGAATGTGCATGTATGATAGGATTACATTGTAAGACTTGCTGAGTACCTCCGTACTCATGTTTGTAATTAATGTTTTCAGACGACAACACTGCCCCTCCGATGGGTTTTATGTAGACCTTGACATCGGCGAGTGAACTAGCCACCGGTGGTGATCCAAGGCTTGTGAAGGGCCCTTTGTAGATAGAAGGACTTCAACAAGCTTTCTTTCTTTTTAGAGTGCGTACTCGAGACTAGTTTGCTTCGCATGTGCTTGTATGCTTGTATGACTTGAGTGTTGGGTCATGTGACCCCTATCTGTATGGATATGTTATGTATGGCTCCTCGGAGCCTCTTAAATAAAGTACTTGAGTTGTAGAGTTTTCTTGTGATGCCATGTTGTATGTACTCATATCGGGCATATTGCATGTATGTTTGAAATGCTTGGTATGAGTGGGATCCGACAAACTAGTTGTTTATCCTTGGCAGCCTCTCATATGGGGAAATGTAGTCTCGTGCTTCTGAGCGATAGTAGTCCGCTACAACCCGGTTCACGAGTCCTACTAGCCCAGCACTCTGCTTGGACACTTGGTGGCGGCATGTGTTTCACTTCGTTCCTATATCCATCCCTTCGGGAAATGTCACGGTGATATTCGAGTCCTGCCTAGCCAGCTACAGCCGGGATACGGAGTCCTGTTAGCCAAGTGCTACAGCCCGAAGTCATACGTTGATGACCGACAGGCTCGATGTGATTCATGTATGCCTGTCCCCATGGGTTAAGCGCCGCTTGGGTTCACGACTAGCCATGTCAGCCGGGTTCTTTGTCATATGGATGCTAGCGACACTATCATATCGTGAGCCAAAAGGCGCCACGGTCCCGGGCCATGGTAAGGCGACACCGTGGGAATACCGTCGTGAGGCGCAAAGTGATATGAGGTGTTACCGGCTAGGTCGATGTGACTTGGAATCGGGGTCCCGACAGCGTTGGCATCGAGCGGGACTGCTGTAGGTTCGCTAAGCCAAACTGGTCGATGTTGAGTCTAGAAATGCTTTAGTTATATGTAGGGGAATTGATTGTGGGAAGGAACGTAAGGCTCTTTTTACTCGTTTACCTTATGCCCTCTAATCTGAGTCATCCTCTTCTCATTCTACGTGGGTATAGGACTAGGCTCTCTTCTCTCTATCAGGTTCATGTGTTACTAATCCGTAGTAACTTATAGGATTGTTGGTTACAGCCTCAGTTCAGTTTCTACTATTTGTAGTATGCTATCAGTTGGACCAGAACCTTGATATGATGTTGTTGAGTGGTTTTGCAATCTGATTATGAATGTCTCAAATCTGTTCTTGAGCATTTACAGATGTTATGCTGCCCGATTTTCCCTAGAAATTCTAATGTCTTTGCATTGTGGCTGTGCTTTCAGATGGCCACCGTTCCCGTAACCAAGTGGTTCGTCTCGACCCGTGCATTGATGTGTGTGGTCACACGGCCATGTTAGTTCGGGTGATGGTCGAGACCGGTTACCGATGGTATCCTGAATATACCGTCGAGGAGCAGTTTAGAGATTTTAATCAAAGCCAATATCTGTGCACGGTCAGGATATATCCATCTTATCCAGACTCTTGAACCGCTCCTTTGTTCTTATGGACTTGGGATCACTATTGGGATGTCCGTGCAGAATGCAGCCTTCTCGATGATGACTATTATTCGAGCTAGAACTGCCTTGCTGTGCAACACCGATTTCCGCTACATGTCAGCATCCCTCCCTAGGGCGCATGGTTACCTTCAGGGTATGTACAGCGACGCATCCCATGAGGACTCTCTCCTCCGCACCACTACAGAGATGCTGGAAGACAAGGACTGTGAAAACCGGGCCTTGCGTATGGAGCTCTTTAATGCCCGCCTCGATCCTTTGGGCCACTCGACTCGGTTTGCACTGCCGTGCAAGCGGATACATGGACATGAGGGACTTGTACCCTGTGCGGGCTGGTCTGCCAGATTTTATGGAGTGGCGTGAGGTAGGAGGCATCACCCCTCCTCGTGGACCTCGTCTGCCGCCGTTTGTTGGACCATGACCACATCCGAGTCCCTATGGTCCGCAAGCTCCACAGGACCGTCTGTTCCCGGATGATCATGTTCCTCTTCCAGGCTTGGGTGGTGACTTTTATGAGGACTACTACGGAGCTGTCTGAGTTACTAGTAGTATCCCTAGTATTGTAATAGTTGTACTTCCACCGTCCTGTGTGACCTGTGGAATATGACTTAGTGTGTATCATTCCGGAAGTGTAGAAAAATAATGTATAGGAGTTTGGAATGCTTCCGATGAGATGTAACGCCTTTCACTGTAGTTGTACTCCGTCGGGCTTGTACTAAACTATGAATGGTGTGTATGACCGTTGGTATATATATGGCAGTTTTTATATTACCATGTCATACGGATGAACATCTCTGCATTCCGTGTTATCCATTACATTCCGCACTTCCTTGCTAAATTCTGCCATCCTGGTTTAAACCGTTGTTTTGTTTCCTAGGATGGTTAACACCCGCAACAATCCTGCTGCTCCGGAGCAGGGAGAAGCTAGCGCAGCAAGGAATGTAAATCTGCCTCAACCGCCTTCTTTGGCGAGGTTATGTTGGAGGCGAACGCAACAAGCGTGAGACCAATCGCTTCTTTGGGCGGATTGAGCGAATACCGCCGCGCCAGCCAAGGAATGATCTGGTGTCACTCAATGACTTTGTCAAGCTGTATCCACCAAAGTTCAAACATTCCGTTGAGCCTCTCGATGCGGATGGTCGGCTTCACAAAGATCACCCACAAGCTACGTTACGCCAGCGTGGCTGAAGCTGATAAGGTTACCTTTGCCGCCTATCACCTCGAAGGCCCTGCTAGCCTTTGGTGGGAGAATTATGAGGCTATGCGCCCGGTTGGCCAAATCACTACTTGGGCTGGATTCAGTGCCGCTTTCCGTGAGCATCACATCCCGGAAGGTCTCATGGATCGTAAGAGGGAAGAATTCTGCAATTTCACCCAGGGTAGACTGACTGTGGATGCATACAGCCGTGAGTTTGGAAATCTAGCACGTTATGCTCCTGAAGAGGTTTCTACCAACGCCAAGAAGCAGGCAAGGTTCCGCAAGGGACTTAGCCCCGAGCTTCGCCGTGATCTTCGTCTGAATGAGTGCACTTCCTTCCAGAAGTTAGTCAACAAGGCTATCAGTGCTGAAACTGGACAGTCTGACTTTGAAGCTTCACGCAAGCACTCCCGTGACTTTGGTTCTTCATCCGGCTCTGGATCTCAGAAGCGCCGGGTCTGGATTCCAAACACTGCTCTGCCACCCAGGTTCACTCCGAGGACATCCTTTGAGGCGCCTCGCCCCAACCAGCAGTATGTAACGCCCAAGACTTATGGTGGCCCCGCTGCTAATGCTGCTCCACGCCCCAACATGATAACCTGTTTCAAGTGTGAAGAGATGGGCCACTAAATCCGTGAGTGTCCCCAGAACAACCCCAGTCAGATCGGAAAGTCTGTTGGCCGTGGTAAGCCAGCAGGAAAGGTGCTCTACGCCAAACCAGCTGCCATCGCTGTGGCCACGTCAACTATGTTTCAGCCGAGAAACCCATGAGGATCCCAACGTCGTTCTCGATGCGCTCCTTGTTAATTGTCATCCGCAAATCTGTTCTTTTTGATCTTTGGAGCATCTCATTCATTTATTTCTGAGAGCTATGCTCGACTGCACAACACCACATTATGTGACATGCACACCTCCATGGAAACTCAGACTCCTGGTTCTAGATGGCAAACCTCTAGAATAAGTCATGGGAATGAAATTCTTGTCGACAGATTAGTCTTTCTTGCATCTTTAATAGCTCTCAAGTCCTCGGACATAAACATCATCTTGGGTATGGACTGGATGTCAGCCCATTATGCTAGGATTGATTGCTCTACTAGAACTGTTCAACTCACCCATCCTTTCGGCAAGACAGTTAATGTTTTAACCCGAGTGTCTAAGCGTCAGCTATACTCCTTAAATGCCAACCCCCTTCCAGACTTCGAAGATATTCCGGTAGTCCGTGACTTTCAGGATGTCTTTCCAGAAGAACTGCCAGGTGTTCCACCTGACAGGGATGTCGAGTTCGTGATAGATCTTGTTCCCGGAATCGTCCCAATTTCTAGAAGACCTTATATGATGGCACCCCTAGAACTAGCCGAGCTTAAGAAACAACTCGACGAGTCCTTGCAAAAGGGTTTCATCCGTCCTAGTTCATCTCCATGGGCTTGCCCCGTCCTCTTCGTCAAGAAGAAGGATGGAACGGATCGGATGGTTGTGGATTACCGACACGTTAATTTGGTCACTATCAAGAACAAGTATCCGCTCCCGGGATCAACGACCGTATGATCAGCTCGCTGGATCCTCGCCTTTTCAAGATGGATTTGAGGTTGGGCTACCATCAAATCAAAATCAAAACGGGACATTCCTAAAATGGCCTTTGTTACTCGTTATGGCCAATCTGAGTACACCGTCATGTCCTTCGGGTTAACCAATGCTCCAGCCACCTTCTCTCGGTTAATGAACTCAATCTTCATGGAGTATTTGGATAAATTCGTCGTGGTATACCTCGATGATATACTCATCTACTCCAAGAATGAGAAAGAACATGCCGAACATCTAAGGCTAGTATTGATGAAACTTCGAGAGCATCGCCTTTATGCCAAATTCTCTAAGTGTGAATTCTGGTTACCAGAAGTGATCTATCTAGGCCATGTAATCTCTGGTAAGGGCATTGCTGTCAATCCCGAGCGAGTTCAAGCCGTCCTTGACTGGACTCCACCTGAATCGGTCAAGCAAGTTCGGAGTTTCCTCGGTTTAGCGAGCTATTGTCGCCGCTTCGTCGAGAATTTCTCTAAAGTTGCTAAGCCTCTAACTGAACTCCTTAAGAAAGATAAAAAGTTCGAATGGATGCCACAGTGCGAGTTCAGCTTTCAGGAACTGAAAAGACGCCTGACATCTGCTCCCGTACTTGTTCCACCAGATTTTTCTAAGGACTTTATTATCTATTACGGCGCCTCGCGACAAGGACTAGGTTGCATACTCATGCAAGATCGTCATGTGATTGCCTACGCTTCTCGACAGTTGCGTCCACATGAGGATAACTATCCCACACACGATCTAGAGCTTGCAGCAGTGGTCCATGCACTAAAAACCTGGCGACATTACCTTCTTAGTAATCGTTGCGAAATTTACACTGATCACCAAGTCTGAAATATATCTTCACCCAACCGGATTTGAATCTCAGGCAAAGACGTTGGGTCGAGTTGATTACAGATTACGACTTAGGAATATCTTACACCCCAGGCAAAGCCAATGTCATGGCTGACGCACTAAGTCGCAAATCTTATTGTAACAATTTGATGTTACAACAAAGTCAACCTTTTCTCCACGAGGAATTTCGTAAGCTTAACCTTCACATTGTTCCTCGAGGATTCCTTTCCACCCTGGTGGCGAAACCTACCCTTATGGATCAGATCATCAATTCATAGAAGGTAGATCCGGGAATTTCCCGTATCTAGAGAAACATCAAGAAAGGAGTCGCAGATTGTTTCTCCCTTGATGAACAAGGTGTCGTGTTCTTTGGAGACCATCTAGTGGTTCCCAAGGTACGCAACCTGAGGCGATTGATCCTTAAGGAAGCTCATGAATCTCCTCTCACCATTCATCCCGGTAGTACTAAAATGTATCAAGACCTACACCAGAGGTTTTGGTGGACTAGGATGAAGAGAGAAATCGCTCAATACATTGCTAACTGCGACGTCTGTCGTCGAGTTAAATCAGAGCATCAACGGCCTGCTGGTACCCTTCAACCTTTGGCTATTCCCGAATGGAAATGGGATAAAATCGGTATGGATTTCAATACCGGGTTTCCCAGGACCAAGAGAGGGAATAATGCTATCTTCGTTGTCGTCGATCGTCTTTCCAAAGTAGCCCACTTCCTACCCGTTCGTGAGAGTATAACCGCTAGCCAGCTAGCTGATTTGTACATCTCTCGAATAGTGTCTCTTCATGGTGTTCCATTGGAGATTAACTCGGACCGTGGAAGTCTCTTCACCTCTCGATTTTGGGAAAGTTTCCAAAATTCTATGGGAACTCGTCTCTCCTTTAGCACCGCCTTCCATCCTCAATCAAGTGGTCAAGTAGAACGATTCAATCAAATTCTGGAGGATATGCTTCGAGCTTCTGTCATATCTTTCGGCATGAATTGGGAGAAATGCCTTCCATTCGCCGAGTTCGCTTATAACAATAGTTATCAGGCTAGCTTGGGCAAAGCTCCTTTCGAAGTTCTGTATGGACGGAAATGTCGAACGCCTCTTAACTGGTCAGAAACCGGGGAGAGACAACTCTTTGGCCCGGATATGATCCAGGAAGCAGAAGAGCAGGTTCGTGTTATTCGTGAGAAATTGAAAACAGCCCAATCTCGTCAAAAGAGCCAATATGACCGCAAGCATAAGCCTATGGCTTATGAAATTGGCGAGAAGGCTTACCTTCGGGTTACTCCTTTGAAGGGAACCCATCGATTCGGTATCAAAGGCAAGTTGGCTCCTTGTTACATTGGACCCTTTCGCATTCTTGCCAAACAAGGAGAAGTTGCCTACCAACTGGAACTACCTTTGCATCTTTCCAGAGTCCATGATGTCTTCCACGTTTCCCAACTCAGGCGTTGCTTCTCGGATCCTATCCGTGGAGTGGACCACGAAACGCTTGATCTCCAAGATAACCTCTCCTATCGAGAATATCCCGTTCGTATTCTTGATCAAACCGAGCGTACCACTCGACGTCAGAATATCAAGTTTCTAAAGGTTCAATGGTCAAACCATTCCGAGCAAGAAGCAACTTGGGAAAGGGAGGATCGTCTTCGACTTGAGTATCCCACCTTTTTTGCAACGGATCCTAAATCTCGGGACAAGATTCTTTTGAGTGGGGGTGAGTTGTCACATCCTAGCTAGTCCATGCATTAGTGTGTTGCATCATGTCTAACTTTCATCAGAAATTTGAAATGGGGAAGACAGAACCCCCAGAACCCCCTTTGAATCCAACTAGGGCTTACTAAAATTATTTTCAATGAACCTGAAATGCCTTCTAAAATGCTCATCACCTTTGCTTTGGTTCAGAGCCTCTGCCAAAAGTGGTGCACAATTTTCTAGGTCATCCTAAGGTTTTTGAATTAAATCATAAGTATTTGAGTTTGGGCATTTAAATTATATAAAATATTTCAAATCCCCAAATAATTCCAAACTAAAATGTTCCATGCTGGAAATATTCCAACTAAGGACCAGGTGCAGTTTGGTGAATTTTGGAGTTGTCTAAGTATTTTTTTAAAGTCCACAAAGTTACAGAAAATAGAAAAAGGAAACAGAAATGAAAAACATTACCTGGCGCCACCCAACCGGCCCACCTGCCGGCCCAGCCCAGCCGCCGCGCTAGCGAGCTGCTTGGCTTGGCCAGGCAGGCAGGCAGGTGCTCGACGGCGAGCACAGCATGCATGCCACGCAGCTGGCCGCCGCCTCGCCGCTTCCCTCGCCGAGCTGTCGCGGCGGAACGCTTCCATCCTTTCCCCCTGAGCCCTCAGACACCTCTCCTCCTCCCCAGCTCCTCCCCCTTGCTCTCCCACGCCATGGCCGATGCCACCGCAGCCGCACCGTCGCCGTAGTCGCGCTCTCCGTCGTCCTTGCGCCATCCCCTCGTGTCTAGGAGCTCCGCCGCCCTCCTCTTCTTCGAGCTAGCCGAGCCCCGAGCGCTCGCGTGGCCCGAGGCCCCTGCACCGACCTCGCCCGACCCCGCCATCGCCGGAGATCCCCTTCGACGTCACCGCCGCACCAACTCATCCCCGACCGCACCGTGTGCTTCCTCGAGTTCTCCGTGAGCCTAGCTATCTCCCCCTCCTTTCCTTCCCCGCTCTCGAGCCTCATAGCGACTGCACGGAGCTCACCCGCACGCGCCGCCGCGGAGCTCGTCGCCGACGTGCTCCCGGCCATCCACCGGTCACCCCTCGGTGTCTAACATACTCACCGCACCGCATAGCGTCTAACCCACCACTTCACGCACCTCACCACACACCGTAGCCACGAGTTTGTCATCACCCGAACTCCGGCGGCCGCCAAGGTCGTCGCCGGTGCCGTTTCCGGCCACCCTGAGCCCAGCCAACGCCACCAAGAGCTGCGGGTTGTTCCTAGCTACACCTAGACGCCCTCCGCGGTTCATTTGGTTGCCGGAACGGCCAAAACCACTCTCGCCGCCGCGTCTGGCTCGCCGGCGGCTAAACGCCGGCGAGTTGACCCCGCTAACCCCTCGTTTGACCATGGGTGGGCCCTGGTTGACTCTCCTGAGTCTATGACAGGTGGACCCCCCCTGCTAATTAACTTAGTTAGTTTAAACTAATTCTAATTAGTTAAATTAAGTGCTGACATGCGGGACCCACTGGTCAGTTTGACCTGGACGTCCCGTTGACCTCTCGACGTCATCGACACATTCTTGTCGACGATAAATGAATTACTGGAATTATTCTGTTATAGGAAATTCCAGAAAATAGTTCAAACTTCAAAAATTCATAGAAATTAATCTGTAACTCCAAATGCAAAGATTTATATATGAAAAATGATCAGAAAAATCCATTATATCCATTGGTAAAGGTTTCATCCATGATAGAACAAGTTAACCTTGCTGTTTAAGCAGATTAAGATAATGCACCTTTATGGCTATGTTAAATGAGCTAACATTTGAATCTTTGATTCAAATGAGTTCATCCCTCTTTGTTCCAACTTGCATTAGGCCAACACACATTCATATTGCCATGTCATAGCATGCATCATATTGTTGCATATTGTCATGTGTTGTTTATTTTGATGTGTCTTTCGTGATAGGTTACGCCTCGAGGATAATCCGAATATCTGCTCAAGGGCAGTATCCTACCACCACTACATCGTGCAAGCAACCCATTGATCATTCCGATACAAACCCATGTTCTCGCTTCGCTCTTGTTTATGCATTAAGACAACGCGATTCAAACTGTTGTGTGCTGCGGTAGTTGAACCCACTTCCTTTGCATGACTGTCATTGCCACAATAACTAGATGAAACCCACTAGTATGTGTAGGAGTTGATTGAGCCATGTTTGTGATTCCTACCATGCTATGCTTGCTATGCTTAGAGTTGTGTCAGGTCTGGCTCATCAGGATGATGAACTGGAGTGAAAGGTTGTGTCGGCTTCGAGAGTGAAAGTGTTGAACACGTTTTGGTAAAGGTATCGATGAGAGGCCATGTAGGAGTACATGGTGGGTTGTTTCATTGAAGCCGTCCCTAAGAACTGAGTTCTGTGTTTGTGATCCATGAAACAGTTACTACCACGCATTGGGCCCGAAACCAATGGACCCTCTCGGCTTCTTAACCACCCTTGTTCTCTGTCCAGGAGTTGCAACTAAATTCTGGTTTTTGTAGGATATGTGTTGGAGGCCGTGCGTAGCGCTGACCCTAGGGGTGGGCTATGATGCGGTAGATACACCGTGGCCCGGTGTACCGAATGCCCGTTTGGTATCTTGGGAACCCTGCACACATCGTTCGGGGCCGTTAGTGGAAACCTCGACCGGACTCCCTGCGGATGGAACCCGGCGATAAACCTGGACTAGAGACTTGAGTGTTTAGGTAGGCCGTGGCCGACACCCACGTTGGGCTTCCAGTTGAAGGTTGCCGAGTACATGTCGTGTAAACGGCGGTAAGTGGTGAGAGCGCGTGTGAAGAAGTACACCCCTGCAGGGTTAATATGATCTATTCGAATAGACGTGTCCGCGGAGAAGGACTTCTGGGTTGCCTATACAGTTCATAGACAAGTAAATGGATACTACTAAAAGCCTCAAGATAAGTGTGAGTGCCGCGGATGGCCCTCTCGTGGGTTAACGAGAGAGGATCCACGGTGGAGTATTGTGATGGTGATTAGTGGACTCGTGTGCGACAAATGCTTTTCAAGTGGTGTCACGTAGGATAGCTTAGCCAAGAGTCAAAGCTGGCTTGCTGCAATAACTCCACCACCTTCTTGAGAATGTGCATGTACGATAGGATTCTGTTGTAAGACTTGTTGAGTACCTCCGTACTCATGTTTGCTTAATTAATGTTTTTAGACGACAACCCTGCCCCCTCCGATGGGTTTTATGTAGACCTTGACATCGACGAGTGAACTAGCCACCCAGGTGGTGATCCAAGGCTTGTGAAGGACCACTGTAGATAGAAGGACTTCAACAAGCTTTCTTTCTTTTTAGAGTCTGTACTCAGACTAGTTTGCTTCCGCATGTGCTTGTATGCTTGTATGACTTGAGTGTTGGGTCATGTGACCCCTATCTGTATGGATATGTTATGTATGGCTCCTCGGAGCCTCTTAAATAAAGTACTTGAGTTGTAGAGTTTTGTTGTAATGCGATGTTGTATGTACTCATATCGGGCATATTGCGTGTATGTTTGAAATGCTTGGTATGAGTGGGATCCGACAAACTAGTTGTTTATCCTTGGCAGCCTCTCATATGGGGAAATGTAGTCTCGTGCTTCGAGCGATAGTAGTCCGCTACAGCCCGGTTCACGGAGTCCTGCTAGCCCAGACTACTGCTTGGACACTTGATCTGGCGGCATGTGTTTCACTTCGTTCTTATGTCTGTCCCTCGGGAAATGTCACACGGTGATATTCGAGTCCTGCCTAGCCTGCTACAGCCCGGATACCGAGTCCTGTTAGCCCAAGCTACAGCCCAAGTCATACGTTGATGACCGACATGCTCGATGTGATTCATGTATGCCTGTCCCCATGGGTTAGCGCGCTTTGGGTTCACGACTAGCCATGTCGGCCCGGTTCTTTGTCATATGGATGCTAGCGACCCTATCATATAGTGAGCCAAAAGGCGCCAAACGGTCCCGGGCCATGGTAAGGCGACACCCGTGGGAATACCGTGCGTGAGGCCGCAAAGTGATATGAGGTGTTACCGGCTAGGTCGATGTGACTTGGAATCAGGGTCCTGACAGGCCAATATTACAGGATGGCAGGCACACCATCATCACCAACTCTGTTTTTTATATAAGATAAGAGATAATCTACCTATCTATCTCTATCTCTCTTCTACTACTTCCTGCAATATAGGTCGTCCACCTTGCCGGCGCCGCTCCTACGACCGTCTCGTCTACCATGCCGGGATATTTCCCCCGACGCCACCGTCTACCCTCCTAGATCTGCTTCCACACCGCCGACAGCCATCGCTACCGCAGCACCGTCTAATTCTCAGCAGATGCATACACGATGCCACACCAGAGGCGGTACTCTTTCGTATCTGCTCAACTTATTTATTGCAGCAAGAAAATAGATTGCCACTGCTTTACTGTGATTTCTTGTCCATCACTTAGGATCTTACTTGTTAGTTGAAAGCAAACATCGGTTGCAAAGTTTCCTTTGTCTGGCTTGCACCTTCAGATCCGCCATGGCACGCTCAACACTATACTCACAATGCTTATGGTTTTCCCCTTTTATATTCCACACTAGTTAAATGACAGTAGACTAAATTTCAAAATTGGGTCAGTCGATTTTTGAGAGCTCGCCAGAGTTCGCCGGAGGGAAGGAAGGGGCTCGCCGGAGGGCTGCCCCATTATCTATCTTAGGGTTTGGGGTGGGGACACTTGTTGTGGGGGGCTGTCGTCGGGCTATGGTGGGGCATTGCCGGAGGCAAAACTCGACGCGGGTTAGGGTGGGGTTAGCTAGAGGGATGGTCGTGGGCGGCGGAAGATCGGAGGCGGTGGGCGGTTCAGGGGAGGGCGGGGGCTGGTGGTTCAGCCGGTGACCCGTGCGGTGGTCTTAGGGGAAGAATAAGAGGCGAGGAAGAAGAAGGGTTAGGAGACGTAGGATCGTCATCCAACCGCCTCAAATGGTCGACTGACCTGAATGACGAAAGTCAGGCGACTTGCATATAGACATTCCCATATATTCAGTACTATTATCGTAGGTGCTTCGAGACGTACATGCAAGCAGTGCTCCTCAACCCATCAAGCTAAACAACATGCCACTCATAATTCCAAACTTAGTTGCTCAAATATGAATCTGAGATGTACTAAAATAGAGAATGTTTAATTGGATAGTGAATGTTCCTACTTTATTTTCGAAAAGCACATGCGCCACATATCGAGGGACAACAGGGAGTTGCATTCTTTATGCTCTCTGGTTCATCATGTGTGGCCAACCAACATTATATTTTATTATCCAAAATCTGCTTGCTCTTCTTTAGCATGATCCTCTTCTGTTCTTCCTTTGTAAGTACTCTCTCCGTACCTAAATATAAGTCTTTCTAGGGATTCCCCCATGGACTACATACGGAGCAAAATGAGTGAACCTACGCTCTAAAATGTATCTATATACATCTGTATTTGATCCATAGTGGAATCTCTACAAATATTTGTATTTAGGAACAGAGGGAGTATATAATAGTTGTACAGTATGTTCTTTGTAGTGAAGAGGAGCAGGGACATTTGCAGTGTACAGTTCTATTTTGTCACTTGTCAAGGATGCTTTCAATTCTTCGTGTTGGTCTTCATGTTGATTGTCATGGACGCTTCCAACTCTTCATAACCGATCTTATGTGTCGCCTTTGAGAGTTAGACTGATAGTAACAGTACTGCGCCTTCAGTTGTAGAGATCTGGTATTCGAAGCCTTTCTAGCCATACCAACAATACTAGCACTATATTCCAGCAAGTTCCACTTTCCTGATTTTACTCCTAATGCTTAGGTTTTTCCCATTATATCTACACTATGATCTGCGTAGGTGCTTTGTGACCTGCTAGCACTTGTCCACCCTTTAATGCTAAAGAACACACCAATCATACGTCCTAAGGTTCTTCAAGTACAAATGTGATATGATACTGACATTAGCTAACGGACACACATCTAATTGGTCAGCTAATGCTCCCACTTGAGTTTTCAAATGCATGTGGCCACATATAGAGAGACGTCATGGAATTGCATTTCTTTCAGCGCTCTGATTCATGATGGGTGGGCAACCAACATTTTATAGAAAGAAGGGGAATCTCAATAATATGCTTCCCCTTCTATTCTTTAACATGTTCCTCTTCTAATTTTCTTTAGTAAGTACAGTATGGTCCTTATTAGGAAGGGGAGTAGGGACATCTGTAGTCGACAGCTCTATTGGGCCGGTTCTGCTACAGATTTCGCACTTCGAGTTGGTCTGCCATAATATCCCGGAAATGGTGGGAGCCGCGCGGTCTTTGATAGACTAGACTGATAGTAATAGTTGTGTGCCTTTAGATGAATAGAGCTGGCCTGCAGGTGATCGATAGCCCGCATATTAGTAGCAGCAAAACCCTGTATTTCCAGCCAGTTCTGCTTTCTCGATTTATTTACGGTGGTTATGGTGTACCCCTATTATCTACACTACGATCTACCTACTGGCTCTGCGCTCTCGTTATCATGGTTTGGCAATAAACTTTCTATATGGTATATTATGAACCTATCATCTGCCAACTATACTTACATCTGGAGCTCCTAACAGGGAGCCTATTTTTTGTTTAGTTGTGCCATATTATATTAATCTACTCACCATATCACAACACACATGGGCTCTCTCATAAGAATCCAGTGATAGCACACAAGGGTTTATAGGGAGCCCCTATTATATTACAATATCCTCTGCATTACAAGGATAATCTCACTACTATTTATGTTCTCATGCTCTTTAGATATTGTACGTAATCACAATGATTATAAGAATGCGCACATCAGAAGAATATTGCGGAACAGTTCAATGGGTAACAAACTTGGCATCAAGGGATTAAGGTCCATTGTGGATGCAATGAAACCCACATGCTCCCGACCTATAGATACGTATTCAGAATATGATCCTAATGAATATTCTGAGCTCAAGGAGTCAAAGGCAGATGGCCTATCCTGTTCACCCAATAAGGTGCTTGTTCTAATTTGGCAAGGTTTTATTGGTTGCACATATCTTGCATAAGGTGTCTTGCATTTCTTTTGCTTCGTTGCACCACCATCTGCTTAGTTTACTCATGATATATGTGAAGATGCCATGCCAATCCATTATCAACACATATTCCATTTGTCGTCATACCATGTTTTTCCATTCAAATGATGTTCTTGTGTTTCATACATCCAAAAGGAAGAGGGTGATTGCAGAACCTGAAGGAGTACAAGCAAAGTCCTTGAAAAAGGTGGTGCTGCCAAAGAAATCACATAGCACCCGATGTATATTGGCAATAGAACCAGCGCCGCAAAACTTAGGATATCGCAACTATGCTGGTCGCTCCTTTGCTCTTGTGAGTACCTATTGTCCTATCGCTGTCCTTACATTCATACCTGGTGGAATATGTGACATCATTGTGCATTATAGCTTGCTTATCCACTTTTTGCTCCAAATTATGACATCCATATTAATGCTTAAATTAATGTAGAATAAACCCAATGCTTATGAAGAAATTTAGTTCTACATTGTTCTTGTAAGTATATGTTGTCCTTCATCACTGTACTTATATTTGTCAGCTAGTTCCTCATGTACACTTTGCAGCTTATTTTCCCTTGCCCTCCATTTCCTACACATCAGATCTACATTTACTCTTGCCAAATAATTGAATAAAACCAATGTTACTGAAGAAGTTTAGCTCTACATTGCTCTTGTTAGTGCCTTTTGCCTGTATGTTGTACTTACATTTGTACTCTGCATCTGAAGTTAAACAATCGCCATTTGTTCCTATATTTTCACATCTATATTTACTCTTAACAAAATGTAGAATAAATGCAATGCTCTTGAAGAAGAGTGTGCGGTAAACTTCTTGAATTGCCCCCCATCAATATGGACAAGGGCTTTATAGAGCCTGTCTTCACTACTAATGTAAGTTTGTCCTCCTCAAGCCTTCAAACTTTGTTGTGTATATTTGGATAGCTATGAGTGAAAATGCAGTCTATTTTTGTCATCTGCATCAAATTGCTTGTTCAAAGTTTATAAAGAAGAAGTACATAAACGTAAGTTTGTCCTTCTCAATTTCAGTCTTTAGTTGTACAACCTAGTTCCTAATTCGTACCATGTAAACTAAATTAAACATAGCAAGTTATCTTCTTTAGCACTATGTGTATGCTTGTGTTCTTGATTTGTAATCCAGTGGGGTGGTGAAACTACCAACAATAGCACAATGTCATATCCTGCTATATCTCAACTATGAACAATGCCATATTATATTAATGTTATTTAAATCGTGTCTCTGTATTTACCAATCTGAAATGGTATAAATTGACAGTACACTCACCGTTCATGCTTATACGTTGTTTAGAACTACATGTATGCTTGTGTTCTTCATCTGTAATCCAGCGGTCTGGTGAAGCTGGCCGCTCCTGCACAATGCCATTTCCTGCCGTCTTAACTATGAACAATGCCTATTATGTTAATGCTATTTTAAACCGTCTCTCTTTATTTCTGACAAAGAAATGGGATGAATTGACAGCGCTGATGCTTATACGTGCAAAACCTGTTATCTACCTACTTGTTTCTCTTTCAGGGTGACAGCACTGCTGCTAGGAAGAGCTGTCAGAATGAGAGTGAGACGAACCCATTGTTTGTTCCTCTAACATATATTCCAGAGAAGAAGGCAACACATCTTGAGGGTAGGGATACAACCACAAAGTCATATCTTGATGTAGTGTCAAACTTACTCAGTGACACAAGCTTGATGAAGTTGTCGCTTGAATCTGTTCGACTTCTACAGTCTGAAATTCAAGCAGAAAGACATGCTTCCGCTCAAATCCGATGAAACTCGAATCTCTATGCAAGATTAACCATAAGTACATGATGTCTGTTGATGCTATGCAGCTTAAGTTGGTGGATATAAGCATCAAAGAAGCGCAGTCTTATCAGGTTGCTATGCTGCTTGCGCTGCAGCTCCTGGGTCGGGCTAACCTTTCTTGAACGGTGTTGAAGTGCTATCGGTTCTGTCTATTATTTTATCATCCTGTTAACTGCCACTGGTGGCGACCTGCCCAGTTTATGGAATCTGCTGTCTGGTTGCCCTTTATTATCACTGGCTGCGAACTTTGATGCCCAGGGTTGTAATATGATGTAATTTCTTGGTTGTATAGTCTAGGTTTATTCTTCGTCACGATGCTGTAATTTATTTTCTGTTTATGTTGTCGTTGCTTTGAGAAAAGGTCGTAATCTTCAATCGTTGCGCAATGAGCCAATAGGTTAGGTTTATTATAAAATAATAATTTATGTACTAAAACTGTCCAGTCACCAATCGCTAGTGCAGGCCGAACCGTGGGCCTACAATCATCTTGGGCCATTAGTTAGGTCTAGTCTTAATCAGGCCCACTATTAGTTTCGGGATTTTAAAAGGTCGAGCAAACCGATTGCCTTAATTGGGCCGGAAAATTAAATAGTCTTTTAAAAGGTTGGAAACTAGATTCAGCCTTAATTGTGGGGAACAAATCACGGGCCGAGAGCATGCTATAATATAAATCGGCCCATTATTCGCCCATTCGGGTGATGGGCCATTAACAGGTGAAATGTTTTTGGGCCTTGGCTGACCCAATTACATGACGGGCGGGAAGCAGGCGAGATGTACAATGGGCCAAACTTTGGCCCAACACTCTCAAGGGCCTTTAACAGGTTGATAGGCAGTTTGGGATAGAATGTATCCACGAAGACTACGGGCCGTTAAGAGGCCGGAAGTAACTATGGACCATAATTAGGTCTAGGTGCAACTCGGGCCTTTAAATGGCCGAAAGTGAAACCGGGCTGAAAGAGGCCCATATGTAGACAGGGCCGCTGACAGGTCTAAACTATATCCGGCCGAACTGTTAAACGAGCCATTAAGAGGCCGAAGAGCAAATGAGGGCCCCAATGGGCCGAATGGCATAGTAGTAGTTAAAAGGGTCGTATCTGTTATGTGCCGTAATTTGGCCCAAGAAATGAAAGTCAGTTAACGGGCCGGGTCAAGTATGGACCATAATTTGGCCCAAACTATTGCAGGCTGTTAACGGGTCGGATCTGATATGGGTGATACGTCTTTGTCGTATCTACTTTTCCAAACACTTTTGCCCTTGTTTTGGACTCTAACTTGTATGATTTGAATGGAACTAACCCGGACTGACATTGTTTTCAGCAGAATTGCCATGATGTTGTTTTATGTGCAGAAAACAAAAGTTCTCAGATTGACCTGAAACTCAACGGGATGTCTTATAAAAAATAATAAAAAATCCTCACCAAAGATGAAGACCAGGGGCCCACACCCTGTCCATAAGGGTGGGGGGAGCCCCCCCCCCTCCTGGGAGCGCCCCCTACCTCGTGGGCCCCCTGGAGACACTCCGACGCCAACTCCAACTCCATATATTGGCTTTCGGGGAGAAAAACATCAGAGAGAAGAAATCATCGCGTTTTATGATACGGAGCCGCCGCCAAGCCCTAATCTCTCTCGAGAGGGCTGATCTAGAGTCCGTTCAGGGCTCCGGAGAGGGGGATTCGTCGTCGTTGTCATCATCAACCATCCTCCATCACCAATTTCATGATGCTCACCGCCGTGCGTGAATAATTCCATCGTAGGCTTGCTGGACGGTGATGGGTTGGATGAGATTTATCATGTAATAGAGACAGTTTTGTTAGGGTTTGATCCCTAGTAGCCACTATGTTCTAAGATTGATGTTGCTATGACTTTGTTATGATTAATGCTTGTCACTAGGGGCCGAGTGCCATGATTTCAGATCTGAACCTATTATGTTTTCACGAATATATGTGTGTTCTTGATCGTATCTTGCAAGTATATAGTCACCTATTATGTGTTATGATCCGACAACCCCGAAGTGACAATAATCGGGATACTTCTCGGTGATGACCATAGTTTAAGGAGTTCATGTATTCACTATGTGCTAATGCTTTGTTCCGGTTCTCTATAAAAAGGAGGCCTTAATATCCCTCAGTTTCCAATAGGACCCCGCTACCACGGGAGGATAGGACAAAAGATGTCATGCAAGTTCTTTTCCATAAGCACGTATGAATATTTACGGAATACATGCCTACATTACATTGATGAATTGGAGCTAGTTCTGTGTCACCCTATGTTATGATCTGTTACATGACGAACCACATCCGCATAATTATCCATCACCGATCCGGTGCCTCTGAGCTTTCCATATAATCGGTTCTTGCTTATTTACTTTTCCATTGCTACTTTTACAATCACTACAAAAATACCAAAAACATTACTTTTGCTGTCTTTACTTTTGTTACCGTTACCACCACTATCATATTACTTTGCTACTAAACACTTTGATGCAGATACTAAGTTTCCAGGTGTGGTTGAATTGACAACTCAGCTGCTAATACTTGAGAATATTCTTTGGCTCCCCTTGTGTCGAATCTATAAATTTGGATTGAATACTCTACCCTCGAAAACTGTTGTGATCCCCTATACTTGGGGGTTATCAATGGGCCATAAACTGGCCTAGAATATTGTAGTCATTTAACGGCCCATATCTGATGTGGGACAAATTCCGGTAGGCCGTAACGGGCCATGAGTTAGCGGGCTGTAAATGGGCTATATGCGAACATGACGTTAACAGGCTTTTCGTGGGTCGGCCCGCTACCTTTTGACCAAGTCAAACGGGCCGGTCTTTTCACTGGAATGGGCTTTTGTTGGGCCGTGCCACGTGTCGACGTATCATAGGCGCCTTCGGTCCAATGGGTGGATGACATCTGTCCCAACGGTGAGCCGACACGTGGTTCCTCTCGCCATTGAGAATTTTACACGTGGAAAATCCCCATTGGTCCGGGCTGTTAACGGGTTATCGGACCCAAACTGGAACTCGATAGCTTAACGGTGACCCGTTATGGTGGATGCCATGTGTCGGTCACCCTTGACGAAAGCATTTCTATGACGCACGGTTTATCGTCATGGAAGTGGACACTTTCGTGATGATAATTTTGATAATGTCATGGAACACTTCTACGACAGCACAGGTATGACTATCTTGATTCTGTCATAAAATTTTCATGGATGTACATGCATGACAGAAAACGTGACCTACTATGACAAGCACGTATAATCATGAAAGTGTATTTTTTTGTAGTGCCCTTGGCCATCCATCTCTCTAGTGCCCCTCGAGCTCGGTTCTCTTCTCTGGCGACTTCCTAGTGATCCACTAGTGCTAGCCGACCCCTCTGGAGACCCTGGAGTTGCTAGCTCTCGTCGTATTCTTCGTCTTCGGTGAACCTCACATGCAGCCACCGCTAGAGATGTTGTTTCCGAGTGGCTCTAACCACCTCCTGCCTTGCTACGGGTATGAGCAGGTGCGCCTGAGTCTCCTCTTTCCATCCCTCCCTCTTAGATCGGCCATTGAGCCCTCCTCGCCGGCGTGCCCACCAACGACCATCGCCCCTCCTCTGTTTCTCTCCCCCTCTATGAAAACTTGACGGGCGGGGCCGACTGTCAACCTCTCCACTCGCGCCCGAAGTGGTACAAGTGGAGGCGTATTCGCTGAATACGCTTTTGACGTCACCCCCTAGTTTTTATATTTATTCAAATTTCATTTAATTTGGCCAACAACTTTGACCAGCTCTAAGTCCTAATATACAAGTCCAAATGACTTGATTCTTTTTGCATTCATTTTGTATTGAAATACTCTAGCAGCACACCAAATTTGAGATTTTTCCTTGTTGTCTAGAATTTCTGGTGAATTTTAGAATGGTTCTTGATATTTTCTTTTCCCATTTTTATTTATTTTCAGAAGGAGAAACTTGCCTTGAGGAGAACCAGGAGGAGTGTGACCCTCCTCTGTGCTAAGGCAAGCCACCACAAATATTTGCATGGTGTCGTTTCAATAACTATGATTTTCCAACTTGAATATGACTTATTTCATGCATTAAATCATTTAAATAAATATTGTTTATGTTATTTCATTTGTTATGCTTGAATTGCCTAGCTTGTTGTGGTACTTGAGTGCATGGACTAGTTTGACGCATTAGTATTACTTTGAGAGAACGTCTATGGTTTGGTAATGATCGGTATTATTTGCATATAATGGTTTATCATTTTCATCATGCCAATGTCATAACTAAAAATGATTGAGTAAAAACTAGTGTCTCTAAATGATTAGTAGTGCATGCATAATGATTTTATGATGTTGATCTGTTTCATTTCAGTGATATGTGGAGATAGTTGCTTGTTCATGGCATACTATGGCTCGAGTTCTTTTATTTCAAGTTAAACCTGATGATAACTCAACTTGAATATAATGTTGATCGAGTCATGGTGCCACCGAATCGAGCTTCCCAGTGCAACCACATTTGCCTTTATGGGAAGGCCCTTATTTGGTTCGTCATCATGCCTCTGGTTGGTGCCTCCAATGAGGGAAGGTTATGGGCGTGTGGTACGCTAGCCCGGTAAGCAGACATAACTTGTGTGCCCGTTGTTGTTTTGGTACCCTGTCCCCGTTTGGGACCGTTTATGTTTTGCCACGACGGTGGCCGTTGGATGTCACGATTTGACATCGGGGCCACCCAGGACTTAGCCCAAAGGGGAGTTGGTCGGAGTGGCCGGGAGAGTGTCATGGCAACGGGTTGGTTCTGTCGGAATGTCGTTGGTCCACCCAAATGGGAGCGCGAGGCCATGGATTCCGTGGTGTGGGTACAGTGTGCTAACCTCTGCAGAGTGTTTGTTAAATCTATCGATAGTCGCGTCCTCGGTTACGGACACAGTTCATAGTTGGTCACACCATGGATCAACATAAATCAGTTAATCTTGCACACTAAAGTTATACATTTGGCACTGGTTATGTGATGAGATTGTTGAAACCATGAAGATGGTTGTTGTTGGAACCAAAGAGTTAGTTTCCTTTGTGATCCGGGAGTGATCGCCATATTGATGATGTTGGTTGCAAGGTAACCCGTATGGTAAGGGAGTCCGAGGGACTCGATGCACAAGTATGTTCACTTCATGAGTAGTCTGTTATAGCCTTGCATTTAACCTGCTTAATTGTCATGTTATTGTTTGTCATTATGCTTTTACTTGTTGTGAGCTTGCAAGTACATTCAATGTACTGACCTGCTGTGTCATGCCAGCTTTCAGGAAAGTCTTACCGGATCAGAGTGCTTCCCGTGTCTAGGCAGTGTCCACATCGGTGTCCCTGTGCTATGGAGTTCCGGTTCTTCATCGTTCCACTGTAGCGTAGTTGTTGTGATCGAGGCCCCTTCATGATCATTAAATAATGTACATACTATTCAGCCGAACCGTGTGTGTCGCTTGGCCTCGCTACTAATGTAATATCAAACCTATGTTTCCGCTAGCATCAATAAAGCGGTTGTTTTCTGTACCAAGTTGTTGTGTGTTGCCAGAAGACTAGATCTCTGGGCTGGCAATGCAAGGTAAACCGGTTGATCTGATCCGTGGTGCCACAGCGCCGCGGGCCCAGGGGATACGCTCGGCATTCTGGGACCGAGGTTACCCAAACCCATCTGCTTACAGCCCACTGCGTGGCCCTCTAACGTCCCGGCGTGGCCCAGCGACGAGACTCTGCGGACAAGACCCTCGCAAGGGCCCTCGCCTCGCAAGGCGAATTACATCAAGGCCTCCCAAGAAGCGCCCTCCCGAGGCTGCCTCCCGAGGAGCAGACATCTTAAGGCAGGCGCCCGTTCTCACGAGGCCCACGGTAATGTGGGCCATGACGACCAGGACCAGGCGGGCGCAAGCAAGGATAGTTTCCTCTTCAACACTAAGGAGTCAAGGACGTACGCAGGTTCTCGAGGAATCCCCCAAAGGTTTCCATTCTGATGCAACAAGCTCAAGACCACAGGCTCGGCAGGATGGAGGTCATCACCGAGCCCACCACTGCGTCATGACCAGAGGCTTTGCAGGCGAAGACCACCTTTAGTCAGGATAGGGTGTACTCCTGCCCTCCTTCAAATCAGTTGTTGTGGTATCCCTTCCCGCCTAAGCTATGAGGGAAGAGGACAAAGGCCACTATAAATATAAGCTAGTCTCCACCGTAGATAGGGGAATCCTTAAAGAACCAGATCGATCCTTCCGCCATTGAGCTCTCCTGAGGCAGCTCGCACTTGTACTAGTTCATACTCATCCTCCTCGTGAGGCAATCCACCACAAAGCAGGAGTAGGGTTTTACACCGCAAGATGAGCCGAACCTAGGTAAATCATCGTGTCCCTTCCTTCCCTGGCGCTGTAGCTCGAGCACGGCGGGCCATGGCCTTGGTGCGGTGAGCAATTGGATGTGATCAAGTGGAGTCCTTCATGCATGCCCTAGTGTTCGGACCTTTCTTGGGACCCTGGATCCTTGATTCTGACAGTTTCCCAAACGTCACATGTAACACGATTATCATAATGACAAATTACGGGTTCATCGGAATGTTTGACAAGGGACTAGATAGCTTGAGAGCGGGATTTGCTCCTCCAACCAGGGAGAGATATTTTTAGTGCCCTCTCAGTGTGATGTGTCAATCATCGTCTTCCAGAAACATGTGACTTCTTCACGGGGATGCCGGGACACAATAATGAGAAAGAAGAACAAAACCGGTAACGAGGATTTTGGTATAGTGAGCATAGTGATCACATAGGAGGATACTGATGCATCCTGGGTTTTGTGAAGTATCGGGAAGCAAAGGTAACATCACATGATAACCTCGAATATCATTCATGTCCTCATAGCGATCGATATGGACATCGATGGTCCCGCTATCGGTCATTGAACGAATGGATTTGTGCATGTCTATGAGTTACCGGACCAATGGGGTCACAAGCTTAAGGTAATCACGATCTGCTGAGTGTTAGTAGGATAGGAGTGATGATAATATATTTGTTGAATTGTTTTATTAATATTTGTAATAGTTTTGAGAGGATCCGGAAGCGTTTCAGGGTCACCCGAAGGGTTTCGGTGAATATCGGGTAATACTGATATTACCAATAAATATATATACGTGGAAAATGTTTTTGAGGATGTTCAATTATATATATATATATATATATATATATATATATATATATATATATATATATATATATATATATATATATATATAATGGTCTGAAAGTATTTAGATTTATTTTATATTTAATTTCATATCAACGGGCATACAAAGGCCATGAGGTGTAAGGCAACTTGGGCCACAAAGGCCCAAGTGGGGGAGGCGACTCCTTCCCTAAGGAAGGAGGCCGAATTGGAGGAGGGGGTATTCCTCCTCCCATCCTTAGGATAGTGCCCCAAGGGGGACTCATTCCCCCTTGGTGGCAGCCCCTCCTCTCCCCTCTATCCTATATATACTAGAGGATTTTTTGTCCTTTGATACACACAAGTTTTGGAGCCTCCTCTAGTCCTTCTAGTTCTAGTTCTAGTTCTAGTTGGTCCTAGTTGACTAATTAGAGCTAGGCTAATCCTCTTGTCATCATAATTAGAAGCCCTGTGTGGTTATAATCTCCTCCCTCTAATTCTTCGATGATGATTAGCTCTGGACGGTGAATTGCTGCCAGATCGTGAATGTTGCACGCTTGCAACCAAGTAGATAGGCCGTGCTTTTAGTCTTCGGATCGAGGGACTGTTCGTGGATGGTCCACGGGATCGTTCATCGATGTTTCGAGGGACTCCAAGTATGATCTACACCGACACGTTCTTCTTCCGCTACAAATCGGTGACGGAAATGATTGTGATCCCAACCCGTTATGCATCTTCATAATGATCTTAGGTGTGCGTAAGCGCGATTTTTTTTTGTTTTCTACTACATTCCCCAACACCTCCGAGTTTGCGATGACCCTCGTACTCATGGGCAAAGTTGTTTTGGTGCCCTGAGCAATCATATGATCACGTAAAAGCTCATAATGGATTAGTTAATCATTAGCATGTACCTCAAGTTTACGGACATGATCCTTTATGGGACGTGGATGAGGATTCGGAGTGCAGTTAGGATCTTCAAGAAACTACTTCTTCCTTGGGAGCCTAATGGTGATGTGAGCTCCTATGGTGAACTTCCTGCATGGCTTGGGGTTTTCATGTTGAGGGTTCTCCAATGACCAATGCATAGTGCAGCGGTCGATGACACAACTAGCCATGATGGTTGAAGTGTTCTTAAAAAAACAAAGACGATCATTGATGCTAATAAATCATGCCGACTCAATTGGAATCTCACCCGGTTTTTCATCTGTCTCCTCTTATTATTCCTGTTCAAAGAATACCTCCTCCAGTTCTTATTCATATGATAAATCATTGCTCTCCATGTGGCGTGCCCTCTCCCGATTAGGAGGGCTTCCTCCCTCAATGAGATGGTCCTCCTCATCCTCCTCTTCTTGAGAAGATATTTGCTCCTCCTCCCGGGAGTGTTCCATAGCTTCTCTACACACAAACTGGACAAATCTCTAGAGGTCTTTTTTAACTGTGAGAAGACCGAGTGGTACATAAGAGGGCTAGGTCACAGGATTTCGTGAGATATGGTTCGTTGAAAAACATAAAGAACAAAGCGGACAAAATTGAATAAACTCTTGACCTAATCACGGTGTTAGCAGGAAAGACAGCGCATGTACGAGCGCACTCAGTTATAAGAGCACTTGTGTTGCCCCCTTCGCTTGCATTCAAAACTTCCAAAGCGAAGGTCGACCATCGGTACGAGCGCTTTCGTTCGTACCTACGGTTGTACACAGATCCAGTACCTGCAAAACCCCCCTTTTTCATACAGGAATAAGGGATTCGAGTCCCGAGCAAACTTCGACCTTCTGTAAGACTGGTAGCGCTTGTACAACACTCGGGCAATACTACCAGAAGATCCCATAAACCACGATGGCACTTGGTATGACTGCATTAGTCGTACCTTCTTGAAAGACCCCTTTCTGCACAATTTTGTTAGCCCGAGTCAATTAAATAGAATAATTTTACTTTAGTGGAACCTATACAAGCGAGAAAAGCTAGTTTTTACGCTTTTTCCAAGACTTGTTCTTAAGGAACACTTTGGTCCCAACCTTGTTTTCTCCTTTTGTTGGATTCATTGAAAATTCTGCCCTGGCCAACTTACTTAGACTTAAACCATTAGGAAAATTATATTTATTGAAGTCTCGTACATTTATCACTTCTACCTTCGAAGGAGATGTCCATGGATAAATTGCGGGTAGATCGATATTCCAGAAGGATCATATCATGATCGCGTCAAGAGACACAATTGTATAATAAGGAATACAAAGCTTACTTTCCTGATCCTCCCCTTCATTTTGTGCTACCAATGAGACATCCACCCTCACATCATTTATTTCGCTTCAATCTAATATCTTCATGTCGAATTCTTGCAATGGATCCATCTTGGCTTTGAATCTTTCTTTGCTAGTACATCTTTTATTGCCCGATGATCACTATAGACTCTAACTTCTGTATATATAATATAGGATCTGAACTTTTCACAAGCAAATATCAAAGCATATAGTTCTGTATCATTTTAGCATAATTTACTAGGGCATCATTAAGTGTGTGACTTACGTAATAAATAACATTCAACTCATTGCCTTCATGTTGTGGTAAACAACACCTGTTATCAGTTTCACAAATTGCCTTCAAAGGTTGGTCCCACTTAAGCAGTTTGATGATGGGTCTTGTGCTCAAAGTTCACCTTAATTGTTCAAAAGCTGATATACACTCCTTATCGAAGTTCAAAGGGACACTATTATGCAACAGGTTAGTTAACAACTTCGAGATAATAGAAAAGTTATTAATAAAGCATTTGTAAGAACCTGCATGCCCTAGACAACTCTGAATCCTTTTAATGTCTCAAGGGTATGGTAGCTTTCTATGTCGTCTATCTTTGCTTTGACAACTTCGATGCCTTTAACGGATATTTTGTGACCTAATACAATTCCGTCATTCACCATGCAATGACATTTCTCCCAGTTTAGGACTAAATTGATGTCTTCACACCTCTACAAGACTTTGTTCTGATTATGAAGGCAAACATCAAAAGAAGTTCTATAGACAGAAAAATCATCCTGAACACTTTCATGATTTCTTCAACAAAATCAATAACTATTGTGGTCATACAACGTTGAATGGTAGTAAGTGCATTACATAGTCCAAATGGCATACGTTGATAACATACCAAAGGGACAGGTAAATGTCTTTTCTCTTGATCATCAGGGTGAACTGCAATTTTTGAACATCCAGAATATGCATCAAGGTTACAAAAATGAGTGTGAGTTGCTAAGCTTTAACATTTGGTCGATAAAGGGCAATGGCTAGCCCTCCTTTCGCATCTCCTTATTCCACTAAAGGTCAATATACATTCTATATTCATTTATGGTTCTAGTGTGAATTAGTTCATTGTTTTTATTAGGTACAACTGTAAATCCTCCCTTCTTAGATATGCAATGAACCAAACTTACCCACTTATTTTCAAACAGAAGGTATATTATTCCCGCATCTAGTAATCAAATTACCACTTCTCTCACCACTTTTTTCATCTCTCCAGATTTAGCTTCCTATGTGCACATATGGAGGGGCTAATTCCCTTAAGGTCGTCCATGGAAATACCCAATTGCCTTACGATGATTTTTCAAGGTTTTCATAAGTTTGTCCTTCTCTTGATCTGAAAGGTTAGGGCTTATTATAATGGAATATTTATTAGTCTCATCAAAAAACTCATATCATGGTTCTTTTGGTAATGGTTTTAGCTCTGGAGGTGGGAGTACTTCATCTCCTTTCTTTTTAGGAAGCTCATAAGTCTCATTCATTTGGGAATCCAAAGTAGGTGCTTCATCAAGATGTTGATCAATTTCCGTCTTCCCGGAATCTTCGGGGTCTTGTTCATATTCTATGAGGATTCTGATTAATTTATCTTCTAGTGTCCTGAAGTAAATGGTTGCAAGTTGTGTTATTGATTTTTCCTCATTGTTATTATCCTCACTCTGTTTTGGATGATTCTTGAACCTTGAGAAGTGAAACTCTCATTCTTCCTCCCCATATCAGAGACAGACCACGTCACTTCTACAATATATTTTAGCTCATGCAGTGTTCAAGAAAGGTCTTCCAAATATAAAATGAGCCATACTACAAATAGTAAATGGTGGTCCCGCTAGCCAGTTAGCAGGCAGGGTTCAATGGTGCCCGACATTTCGGACTCACAGATCGCATCTATAATCCAATCACGCCGAATTTTCTGATCTTACCGATCTTATTGATCATCACGAATCTGATTCGGATTTACGTTTCATTGTTGACCCCGATGGAGGAAACCGACAAGTAGGGGTAGATTGTGTCGCAACCTCATCGATTCCGATTGACAGAAAACATAGCCTCAATGATCCCCATGTGCAATTGATATCATCAACCGTGCACATAGCCGGTCTCATAAACGACAACAGATCTCATCTGCCACCTCCACATATCAAATATGCATCCGATCTGAATCCCAATCCTATAGCAAAGGCTCTCTAATGCCACTGTTGGGCTATGTTAGGTGCATCGCTTGTGCTACCTCTTGAGCACTGCGTTGGTTTTCCCTTGAAGAGGAAAGGGTGATGCAACAAAGTAGCGTAAGTATTTCCCTTAGTTTTAGAGAACCAAGGTATCAATCCAGTAGGAGGCTACACACAAATCCCTCGTACCTGCACAAACAAATAAGAACCTTGCAACCAACGAGATAAAGGGGTTGTCAGTCCCTTCACGGCCACTTGCAAAAGTGAGATCTGATAGAGATACTAAGATAAATATTTTTGGTATTTTTGTTGTATAAATTGAAAAGTAAATATTGCAAAATAAAATAGATCGAAAACTTATATGATAGAAGATAGGCCCGGGGGCCATAGGTTTCACTAGTGGCTTCTCTCAAGATAGGATAAATATTACAGTGGGTGAACAAATTACTGTCGAGCAATTGATATAAAAGTGCATAGTTATGAGAATATCTAGGCATGATCATGTATATAGGCATCACGTCCGCGACAAGTAGATCGAAACGATTATGCATCTACTACTATTACTCCACCGCTATCCAGCATGCATCTAGAGTATTAAGTTCATAAGAACAGAGTAATGCATTAGGCAAGATGACATGATGTAGAGGGATAAACTCAAGCAATATGATATAAACCCCATCTTTTTATCCTTGATGGAAACAATACAAGACATGTCGGTTCCCTTTCTATCACTGGGATCAAATACCGCAAGATTGAACCCAAAGCTAAGCACTTCTCCCATTGCAAGAAAGATCAATCTAGTAGGCCAAACCAAACTGATAATTCGAAGAGACTTGCAAAGATAACAAATCATACATAAAAGAATTCAGAGGATATTAAAATATTGTTCATAGATAATCTTGATCATAAACCCACAATTCATCAGACCTCAACAAACACACCGCAAAAAGAATTACATCGAATAGATCTCCAAGAAGATCAAGGAAAACTTTGTATTGAGATCCAAAGAGAGAGAAGAAGCCATCTAGCTAATAACTATGGACCCAAAGGTCTGAGGTAAACTAATCACACATCATCGGAGAGGCTATGGTGGTGATGTAGAAGCCCTCCATGACCGATTCCCCCTCCGACGGAGCGCCGGAAAAGGCCCCAAGATGGGCTCTCACGGGTACAGAAGGTTGCGGCAGTGGAAATTGGGTTTCGTGGTGCTCTCAGGTGTTCACGGGGTATATGAGTATATATAGGCGAAAGAAGTCGGTTGGGGGAGCCACGAGGGGCCCACGAGGGTGGGGGCGCGCCTACCCCCCTGGGCGTGCCTCCCTACCTCGTGGCCGCCTCGTTGCTTCCTTGACGTCCACTCCAAGTCTCCTGGATTGCGTTTGTTCCAAAAATCACTCTCCCGAAGGTTTCATTCCGTTTGGATACCGTTTGATATTACTTTTCTGCGAAACACTGAAATAGGCAAAAAAAACAACAATTTGGACTGGGCCTCTGGTTAGTAGGTTAGTCCCAAAAATAATATAGAAGTGTATAATAAAGCCCATTAAACATCCAAAACAGATAATATAATAGCATGTAACAATAAAAAATTATAGATACGTTGGAGACGTATCAAGCATCCCCAAGCTTAATTCCCGCTCGTCCTTGAGTACGTAAATGATAAAAACAGAATTTTTGATGTGGAATGCTACCTAGCATATTTTTTAATGTAATTTTTCTTTATTGTGGCATGAATATTCAGATCCGAAAGATTCAAGATAAAAGTTTAATATTGACATAAAAATAATAATACTTCAAGCATACTATCTAAGCAATTATGTCTTCTCAAAATAACATGGCCAAAGAAAGTTCATCCCTACAAAATCATATAGTTTGGCTATGCTCCATCTTCGTCACACAAAATATTCAAATCATGCACAACCCCAGTTTCAGCCAAGGAATTGTTTCATACTTCAGAATTTTCAAACTTTTTCAACTTTCACGCAATATATGAGCGTGAGCCATTGACATAGCACTATGGGTGGAATAGAATAAGATGATGGGGATTGCGTGAGAAGACAAAAAAGGAGAAAGTCTCACATTGACGCGGCTAATCAACGGGCTAGGGAGATGCCCATCAATTGATGTCAATGCAAGGAGTAGGGATTGCCATGCAACAGATGCACTAGAGCTATAAATGTATGAAAGCTCAATAAAAGAAACTAAGTGGGTGTGCATCCAACTTGCTTGCTCATGAAGACCTAGGGCATTTGAGGAAGCCCATTGTTGGAATATACAAGCCAAGTTCTATAATAAAAATTTCCCACTAGTATATGAAAGTGACAAAACAAAAGTGTCGGTGTCAAAACCGGGGGATCTCGGGTAGGGGGTCCCGAACTGTGCGTCTAGGCGGATGGTAACAGGAGATAGGGGACACGATGTTTTACCTGTGTTCGGCCCTCTCGATGGAGGTATTACCCTACTCCCTTGATTATTATTGATGATATGGGTAGTACAAGAGTAGATCTACCACGAGATCGGAGAGGCTAAACCCTAGAAGCTAGCCTATGGTATGATTGTTGTTAGTCCTCTGGGACAAAAACCCTTCGGTTTATATAGACACCGAATAGGGTTAGGGTTACATAGAGTCGGTTACAATGGTAGGAGATCTACATATCCGTATCGCCAAGCTTGCCTTCCACGCCAAGGAAAGTCCCATCCGGACACGGGATGAAGTCTTCAATCTTGTATCTTCATAGTCTAGGAGTCGGGCCGAAGATGATAGTTCGGCTATCCGGACACCCCCTAGTCCAGGACTCCCTCAGTAGCCCCCGAACCAGGCTTCAATGGCGATGAGTCCAGCGCGTAGATTATCTTAGGCATTGCGAGGCGGGTTCTTCTCCAAATTCCATATACTTGTCGAATAGTGTCCGACTTCTGATAAATGCTGCGCTCCTTGGCTTCCACGCCCAATAATGGCCATCTTCCACGTGTTTGACTGAATGCGAAAAGTCAGGGTATCTTTACATTTACCCCCCTTGCTGTGCAAATGAGCCGTCTATAAAAAAGACGGGGATCCAGATCCGGATCATACCATCCTCCTTTCGCGAGCCTTCATCAGAGCGCGTTTGACAAATAACCCATTCCACCATGGACAGTCGACGCGGCTCCTCGTCTCGCGCTCCCAACCCTCAGTCCGGAGATTGGGGGAGATGCTCAGCCCCGCACAGCGAATTGGTGGTGCTCCAAACCAAGGGATTCCTTCCCCCGGCCTTCATGGTTCCAGTGCGTTCCGGACTCGTCACTTATAAGGGCGGGAAGCAGGCGGAGAGCGTCCCCGATCCCTCTAAGGGAGAGCGGGTATGCTTCATCTCTTACCTAATGAGAGGAATCGGATTTCCAATCCATCCGTTTCTCCGGGGGCTTCTGGAGTTCTACGGCCTCCAGCTGCACAACCTTATGCCTGCCTCCATCTTGCATATAGCGGGCTTTGTGGCCCTTTGCAAGCTGTGTCTGGGCGTTGAGGCCCATTTCGCTTTGTGGAAGAGATTGTTCTGCCTTGTGCCTCGTTCTCACGAGGGGTCAATATATCAAGTGGGCGGAGCCGAACTATGGCGCATCGCCGGGACCGGATACCTATCTGGAACCCCAAAGAAGGCGTCCGAAGACTGGCCCTCGGAATGGTTCTACATGGATGACGTCCCGCTGCCGGAGCCTGTTCGGATCAGCCTTCCGGAATTTAGCAACGCTCCTATGAAGAAGCGCCTAAGCTGGCGCCCACGGAGCCCCAGGGGGAAAATGACCAGGACGTCCTTTACTTGATGAGCCGAATAAGATTACTGGCTCATGCCGGATTGACCATGATTGGAGTCATGGCAACCTGCATTATGAGGGGAGTACAGCCGCTCCAATATAGAGGCCACCCCATGTGGGATTTCAACGGGGAGGACGATGCCACCCGCCATGGACGCAAAGGGCCGGGATCGGTCACCGAACTGGTGAAGACCTTGTCTGCCATGTACAAAGGGGAAGAGGGGGATTTTCTCCGTGTCAGTCCACTGAACGGGTTTTCTTCGAATAACCCTCGAAGTTGGGTAAGCAAATATCTTTGTGGCCTATCCGATCCATGTTCCCGTGATTAAATATCTTATTTGATGGTTTCTGCGCAGGAACTGCGCCGGGCCATGGAGAAGATACACAGCCCGCCCCCACAACCCGACGATCCGGAACGGTCCCTCGATCCGGCCTCCGAAGAGGACCCGGACATAAAGGTGGAGCTGATCGACGGGGTGTTCTACCAACTTAGCATCGACAATGCTTTGTTTGCCATTACGGCCGACTACCCCGGATTGTTTCCGGCCTCCCAGGTAACCGTGACCGAAGTCCGGATACCATGACCCACCCGTGCTTTCCTTCTAATCACCACGTATTTGATGGTGTTTCGCAGGGGGTGCCTTCGAGGCAGGAGGCCGAGCCCGCGGCGGCTAGCCAACAAGGGGCAGTCCGGATCGAAACTCCACCGCAACGGTATTGCGCGTCACCATATTCCCAGGATTGATTCCTGGAAGGCGTACTAACGCTGGTGCTCTTTTCAGGAAAAAGAGCGCTCGCCCGACTGAGTCCGGAGAGGTTGCCAATCGAACCTCCGCCAGCCAGGCTCCAAAGCCTGGTCCAGAAGCAGAGGCGGGCACGAGGCGTGCGTCGGATGCTCCTCCGACAGAGGATGCCGACAGATTGTCCGCTACCAACTCCAAGGTGGAGAGCGCCATGAATCACAGGCGCCGCCGGACAGTTCTTCGTGACGCATGTTTCTCCCAAGAGGCATTGAATGCCTTTAATTCGGGAGATGCACACCTCCGTGCCGCTCAAGATGGTCTAGCCAGAGCCATGGAGCAGTATGTAAAGGACATACGGGTGAGGAAATTTGACAGTTATATATGCTAGTAGCCCCCGAGACTTAAAATAGTTAGAATAACTGATTTAAGGATCATTTGTTATGCAGGATCTTACAAATAAGAATACCCGAATGTCTCAGGAGCTTGAAGAATGCAAGGCCCAACTTGAGGCCACGCTAGCCGCTACCGGGGGAGCCAGAGAGACCCCCTCTGGTAATATATGCTTTAAAAGATAAATAGTTTGTGAAGTGCGGCGTGTGTAAATCGACAATAATATTGCAGATGGCGCGGACTAGATCCCACAAGCAACAGCTCTTGCACCGATTGAAGGCGGCGAGAATGTGCTTACAAGGGTGAGGCAAGAGAAAATAATCTCCAAGATGCCAACACCCAGCTGGGTGAGGAACTAAAGGATGTTCGTGCTTGCAATCGGACTCCGTGAAGGAGAATCGGCGACTTCGTCGCGGCATTCTGATAAGTGCTTGAGCGAACTTTTGAAAAAGAGTTGGCGAGGAAGTCAATTAATAGAGTTATGTCTGCATAGGTAGCTCACGGGTGCGTCTGAAGAAGAGATGCCCGTTCTGGGTGACCTTCTTCGAGCTATTGCAACTGCACGAAAGAGTTGACAAGTGATGAAAGGCGTCGCCCAGGCCTTGTGGCCATCTATCTCCCTACCGAAGGCCTTGGTGAGCTTGCGGAAGCTTGAGGAGCACGGCGGCGCTTCGGCTATGGAAGATATCGGCTGTCGTCAAAGGCGCCGAGGAGGCTGGGCCATGGTGAAGACAAGGTTCATGAAGGCGGACCCAAACCATATGGCGAGGTCGGACTGTGGGGCCCGACGGAAGGAGATCCTGTGAGCTTAGTGTGCGGCCAAGTAGAGTTGGCATAAAGTATTCCCAGAGGATAAACTAGACAGCCTATTAGGCGGCATTGAAGAGAATACAACCAGTCAATTTGACTATGTAATTTAAAGTGACATGTAAAATGCCTTCTAGCCGGATTGTAGATCGTTTGTCGTAGCGGACCTTTTCGCTTCAACCTCGGGACCCAATAGTCCGGAGTGTGTCCGAATACCCTCGCGGTTATATAAAAACCGGGGTATGCGTGGAGACCAGGCGTAGGGGTCATAAGTGCTTTATCAGACAAGTGCCCAACTAGTTATGTTATATTACATGGTTAGTAAGAAACATCTTCCAGGGAGAATAGTTACATTGGGGTTCCTTTCCACAGGAGGCATGCCCTAAAGTGCATGTCGGACTGCGAAAAAGAAAAGAGCATCTGGGGCAGATAAATGAAAATAAAAATCATCTTTTAGTTCACCGACCGAATATTCCCTTAAGAACGCTAGCTTTCGGCTTCACCCGGTCTGGGGTACACGTCCGGCTGACCAGCGGTAACAATCGCAGAGGTGCTCCTTTACCACCTAGCGAACAATCGGGAGCGTAGGGGTAAGCACAGGGCGAACAACCCAGCTTGGCCAAAACTTAAGTCATATCGATGCATATAATGGTGAATAAAAGGTACATGCGGAAGTGTGACACATGTGTTGGGCATAAAGGCCGTATAAATAAGCTTCTGTTAAAGAAGCCCCCAGGTTTAATGAGCACGGCTAGCGCGTCAAGTGTGTGCGAACAATGCACAAACGAGCCTCTAAAGGCTTCAAAAAGAAGGAGGAGGAAGGAGAGAAATAAAAGACAGCAAAAATAGAAAATGTGGACGGAGGAAGGAGACGAACTCGAAGTCCGGCGCTTAGGCGTAGAATCTTCGTAGACGGGCTGTGTTCCATGGGTTCGGCTCGAGTCAGTTATCCGATGCGTTTCGCAGACGGTATGCTCCGCCGGTTAGGACTTGGTCGATGATGAACGGACCTTCCCATTTGGGCTTGAGTTTGTCCTTTTTCTTGTCCGGCAGGCGTAGAACTAGTTCGCCGACGTTGTAAGCTTTGGCCCGTACTTCCCTGCTTTGATATCTTCGAGCCTGCTGTTGATAAAATGCGGAACGAGCTTTTGCCACGTCGCGCTCCTCCTCTAATGCGTCCAAACTGTCCTGCCGATCGAGCTCGGCTTCTCTTTCTTCATACATGCGGCGTGAGGTGATTCATGCATTATGTCGCAGAGGCAAGACTGCCTCTGCGCCGTACACCATAAAAATGGTGTGAATCCGGTAATGCGATTCGGCGTGGTCCGCAGCCCAGTCTGGTCGAGCTCCTCAACCCGGTCGTGTAAGATTCCTTGAGGACCGCACTAGTGCAGGGTTTAATGCCGCTCATGATTAGACCATTTGCTCGCTTCGACTTGACCGTTGGTTTGAGGGTGATAGGCGAGGCGTGTCGAGGTTGATGCCCATGTTTTGCACCATAATTTGACCTCATCGGCCGTGAAGTTGGTGCCGTTATCGGTGATGATCTTGTGGGGACGCCGTAACGGTGCACTACCCCGATATGAAGTCTATCACCGGCCCGGATTGGCCGTTTTACAGTGCTTGGCCTCTATCCATTTAGTGAATTTGTCCACCATGACCAATAGGTATTTTTGCTTGTGGGTTCCTCCTTAAGGGGTCCAACCATGTCAAGCCCCGGACCATGACGGCCAGGTGATGGGTATAGTTTTGAGGCGGTGGGTGGCATGTGGCTTTGATTAGCAAAAAGCTGGTAACCGACGCGCATCGTTGGACTAAATCCTCGCATCTGCCGGGGCGTCGGCCAATAAAATCCTGTGCGGAAGGCCTTGCCTACAAGGGCCGGGCTGCGGCGTGGTGCCCACCAGTCGGCATGAATTTCAGCCAGGAGGTTGCGCCCTTCCTCTTGAGATACACCTTTGAAGGACTCTGTTGTGCTTTTCTTATAAAGCTCTCCTCATTGACTTTATAGGCTTTGGATGGCCGTACTATGCAGATGGGCCTCATTTTGGTCTTGGGAGTTCCTGCCTAGTTAGGTAGGCTAGTAATGGTTCCGTCCGCAGGCGATGACCGCCATTATTTCATGGGCGGACGGTGTTATTTCGTTGGCGAGCCTCCGATTGTGTCGAGTGTTCGATGTCGAGCGGTGCGGTTGGGTCGGTTGTTATCTCGAACTCCCTTCCCATAATGCGGATGGCTTGAACAGCCATTCCAGGAAGATGTTGGGCGGGACGGCATCGCGTTTTGCGCCGATGCGTGCCAATACGTCCGCCGCCTGGTTGTTATCCCGGGCTATATGATGAAATTTGAGCCCCTCGAACCGTGCTGACATTTTTAGGGCCGCATTGCAGTACGCTGCCATTTTCGGATCTTTGGCATCAAAGTCTCCGTTGATTTGAGATATCGCGAGGTTCGAATCCTCGCGCACCTCTAGGCGTTTAATGCCCATGGAGACTGCCATCCGGAGGCCATGCAGAAGGGCCTCGTATTCGGCTGCGTTGTTGGAGTCCGTACACATTATTTGAAGGACGTATTGGACTGTGTCCCCGGTTGGGGACGTCAGGATGACGCCAGCCCCCAGGCCGGCCAACATTTTGGAGCCGTCAAAGTGCGTGATCCAATTGGAGTATGCCCCGTACTCTTTAGGGAGTTCGGCTTTGGTCCATTCGGCCACGAAGTCGGCCAAAACCTGTGACTTAATAGATTGTCGTGGCTTATAGGTTATGTCGAATGGAAGGAGCTCTATGGCCCATTTAGCAATCCGGCCCGTCGCGTCGCGGTTGTTTATAATGTCGTTAAGAGGTACTTCCGAGGCTACCGTTATCGAACACTCTTGAAAGTAGTGTCGGAGCTTCCGGGATGCCATGAACACCGCGTATGCTATCTTTTGATAATGTGGGTACGGGACTTGCATGGAGTTAGGACGGTGGAAACATAGTAAACGGTCTTTGAAGAGGAACGGTGTCCGTCCGTTTCTCGTTCGACGACGAGCACCGGCGACAAATTGATGTGTTGCGGCGATATATAATAGCATTGGTTAGCCCATGTTGGTAGCGCCAGGACGGTTGTTGCCAATATGGCTTTTATTTCTTTGAGTCTGGCCGTGGCGGCATCCGTCCATTCGAAGTGATCGGTGCGCCGGAGGAGGCGGTAAAGGGGTAACGTCTTTTCCCCCAAACGGGAAATAAAGCGGCTTAGAGCCGCTACGCATCCAGTCAATTTTTGTATTTTCTTGAGGTCTTTTGGAATATCCAATTGTGACAGAGCTCGGATCTTGGCTGGGTTTGCTTCAATTCCTCTGTCAGACACAATGAAGCCCAAGAGCTTTCCGGCTGGGACGCCGAAGACGCATTTTTCCGGATTGAGCTTAATGTCATATTGACGGAGATTGTCGAATGTGAGCCTCAAGTCGTCTACTAGAGTTTCGACATGCTTGGATTTGACGACCACGTCATCTACATATGCTTCTACTGTTTTGCCGATCTGGTTTGCCAGACATGTTTGAATCATGCGCTGATATGTAGCGCCGGCGTTTTTGAGCCCGAAGAGCATTGTGTTGAAGAAGAATGGGCCGTATGGAGTGATGAATGCTGTTGCAGCTTGTTCTGGCTCCGCCATCTTGATTTGGTGGTAGCCGGAGTACGCGTCGAGGAAGCACAATCAGTCGTGTCCTGCTATGGCGTCAATAATTTGATCAATGCGAGGGAGGGGGAAGGGATCCTTTGGGAAAGCCTTATTAAGGTCTTTGAAATCAACACATAGGCGCCAGGATTTATCCTTCTTTGGTACCATCACCAGATTTGCTAGCCAGTCCGGATGTTTTATATCTCTGATGAATCCGGCTTCCAGGAGTTTGGCTAGCTCCTCTCCCATGCATGTCTCTTGGGTTCGGAAAAGTGCCGAAGAGCCTGTTTGACTGGCTTGAATCCTTTTAGGATATTTAGGCTGTGCTCGGCCAGCCGACGTGGGATTCTGGCATGTCCGAAGGGTGCCGAGCAAAAATGTCGATTTTCTTGTAGAAATTCTCGTGGTCTGGCGTCTACATCAGGGTTTAATTGTGCCCCAATGGAGCCGTCTTTGCGAGTCCCGTTGGGTGGACTTGGAATTTGACTATTTCATCCACTGGTTTAAAGAGGTGGACTTGGATCTTTTATCAAGTATCACATCGTCCCTGTTCACCGTGAACCGCATCGATGAGTTCCTCGGCGCTAGGGCTTGGATAGTGCCTCGAGGGCTAGTGCGGCTGTCTTGTTTTGGCGCGAGTGCTATGTTTGGATCCTTGGCGAGTGATGATTCCGTTAGGTCCGGGCATTTTAAGCTTCATGTACCCATAATGGGGTATAGCTTGAAAAATTGTGAATGCCTCTCGCCCTAATAAAGCGTGATATCCGCTGCTGAACGGGGCCACTTGGAATGTGACCTCCTCGGACCTGTAATTGTCCGGCGAGCCGAACACTACGTCCAGTGTGATTTTTCCTGTGTAGCATGTTTCCCGGCTAGGGATTATTCCTCTAAAGGTTGTGCTGCTTCGCTCAATGCGGTTCCAGTCTATTTCCATTTTTCGGAGGGTTTCCTCGTAGATGAGGTTTAGTCCGCTGCCGCCATCCATGAGTACCTTAGTAAGGCGAAAGCAGTCCACTATTGGACTGAGGACCAGTGCGACTGGTGCTCGGGCTGTTCGAAATTTAGGTTCGTCACTAGCATTTAAGGTAATAGCCGTGTCACTCCATGGATTTATTGTTGCTACTTGGTAGACTTCGGCAAGGTTGCGGAGTGTTCGTTTCCGCATATTATTTGATGCGAAAGTCTCTAAGACTGTTAATACCGTACTGGTGTTGCTAGGCTGGGACTCTGAGGCTAGAAGCTCTTCGCCACTTTTGGCCACCTGCCATAATATCCAGCATGCTTGAAGGCTATGAGTTGGAGTGGCGCCCTCGTGCTATGAATTTTGCGAGGTCCGTTTAGCCAACCCTCGATGCAGTTCCGTACCCTTTAGGGGTTTTGTTTTTGGTGTATAACCCGGTGCTTGGTGATGATGCACCCTTTTATTCGGACTAGGGCTGTATTAGGGGCTGGATTATCCCAAAATTTACTTTCGGTTTTCCAAGCACTCTCCATCGCACAGTACTTTTGTACTATGGTCACCAAGTCAACAAAGCGTGTAATTTTGCTGACGACTTATGGCGTTTAGGATTCCTTGTCCGTGCAATTATTGCAGAAAAATGAGATTCGTCCTCCTCTCGGCAGTCCTTTATCTTGTCCATAACCAGGAGGAATCTGGCCCAGTAGTGATGTACTGTTTCAGCGGGCTCTTGTCGAATTCGGGATAGATCGCTAATGTTTGGGTGGGCGGGTGGAACTAAATCCGGAACCCCGTCAATTTAAGACTCGGGGGCGAAGTTTCGAACTTGGATTTTGGATTTTGAATGCTATCCAATGAATCAACCCGCGCTGACTTTAAGTTCGGGCTTGATCGACATCCGTCCCTCTGCGGCAATCCGGCATGGAGGGATCGGAATCGGACGTAGGTAGTCCTTAAGATAGAAGAAGAATCGCCGTATTGCCCTCTATCACAGCAACATGATGGGTAGCACAGGGAGAGTTGATCTCTCTCGGATCGGTTTAGGCCCGATCGGTGCGTTGTCTATGGCGACTCGGTCTTGGCGATCGCGATCCAAGAGCTCGTTCTGGAGGAGAGCTCGATCGGATCTAACTGCTTTCGTCAAGTTCGAGTTAACGTGAAGATTGGTTTGATGACCCAAGAAGTCATCGTCGGTAAGATGGCGAACTGGTGGTCATAAGGAAACCACCTACCGAAGAGTCGACCAGCGGCGGGGCTCCTTTGGCAATATCATCGTCTTTAAAGGCGGGATGAGGCATCCTTCCCGACGGCGACGACACGGAGGAACTCTCAATGAAAGCACCAATGTCGATTGTCAAAACCGGCGGATCTCGGTAGGGGTCCCGAACTGCGTCTAGGCGGATGGTAACGGAGACAAGGGACACGATGTTTTACCCGTGTTGGGCCCTCTCGATGGAGGTAATACCCTACTCCTGCTTGATTAATATTGATGATATGGGTAGTACAAGAGTATATCTACCACGAGATCAGAGAGGCTAAACCCTAGAAGCTAGCCTATGGTATGATTGTTGTTCGTCCTACAGACTAAAACCCTTCGGTTTATATAGACATCGAATAGGGTTAGGGTTACACAAATTCGGTTACAATGGTAGGAGATCTACATATCCGTATCGCCAAGCTTGCCTTCCACGCCAAGGAAAGTCCCATCTGGACACGGGACGAAGTCTTCAATCTTGTATCTTCATAGTCTAGGAGTCCGGCTGAAGATGATAGTTCGGCTATCCGGACACCCCCTAGTCCAGGACTCCCTCAAAGAGACTCTCTATCCTAAATATCATGGTGCTACTTTGAAGCACAAGTGTAGAAAAAGGATAGTCGCATTGTCCCTTTTTATTTCTTTTCTCTTTTTTTGGGCCTCTTTTTTTTTTATTTGGCCTTTGTAGGATCGAAAGTATGTCTAGAGGGGGGTGATTAGACTACTTGACCAAATAAAAACTTATCATTTTCCCAATTTTAGTCTCTGGCAGATTTTAGCTATCTTAGCACAAAGTCAAGCAATCTTAACACAATACAAGCAAGCATGCAAAGAGTATGTGAGCAGCGGAAAGTAAAGCATGCAACTTGCAAGAATGTAAAGGGAAGGGTTTGGAGCATTCAAACGCAATTGGAGACACAGATGTTTTTGTCGTGGTTCTGATAGGTGGTGCTATCGTACATCCACGTTGATGGAGACTTCAACCCACGAAGGGTAATGGTTGCGCGAATCCATGGAGGGCTCCACCCACGAAGGGTCCACGAAGAAGCAACCTTGTCTATCCCACCATGGCCGTCGCCCACGAAGGACTTGCCTCACTAGCGGTAGATCTTCACGAAGTAGGCGATCTCCTTGCCCTTACAAACTCCTTGGTTCAACTCCACAATCTTGTCGGAGGCTCCCAAGTGACACCTAGCCAATCTAGGAGACACCACTCTCCAAGAAGTAACAAATGGTGTGTTGATGATGAACTCCTTGCTCTTGTGCTTCAAATGATAGTCTCCCCAACACTCAACTCTCTCTCACAGGATTTGGATTTGGTGGAAAGAAGATTTGAGTGGAAAGCAACTTGGGAAAGGCTAGAGATCAAGATTCGTATGGTAGGAATGGAATATCTTGGCATCAACACAAGGGTAGGTGGTTCTCTCTCAGAAAATGTGTATTGGAAGTGTAGGTTCATTCTGATGGCTCTCTCCATGAATGAAGAGTGGGTGGAGGGGTATATATAGCCTCCACACAAAATCTAACCGTTACACACAACCTGCCAAACTCAGTGGGACCGAATTGATAAACTCGGTTGGACCGATTCAGCAAATCTAGTGATCGTTAGGATTTTCGATGGGACCGACATGCAACTCGGTAGAACCGATATGGTTAGGGTTAGAGCATAACGTAATCTCGGTGAGACCGATTACCCAAACTCGGTGGGACCGATTTTGGTAATAAGCTAACCAAAGAGTTGGTCAGGTAAACTCGGTGGGACCGATTCGGTAATTTCGGTGAGACCGAAATGTTACAAAAAGGAAACAGAGAGTTTACATTGCAATCTCGGTGGGACCGATCGCTCATCTCGGTGGGACCAAAAGCGTTCTGAAGGAAATAGAGATTATAATCCCATCTCGGTGAGACCGAGATCCCTATCGGTGAGACCGATTTGCCTAGGGTTTGTGGCGTGGCTATGACATCCGAACTTCGGTGGCGCGGATAGAAAAGAATCGGTGGGGCCGAGTTTGACTTTTGGTTTAGGTCATATGTGGATGTGAGAAAGTAGTTGAGGGTTTTGGAGCATATCACTAAGCACTTTGAGCAAGCAAGCCATTAAGCAACACCTCATCCCTCCTTGATAGTATTGGCTTTTCCTATAGACTCAATGTGATATTGGATCACTAAAATATAAAATGTAGAGTCTTGAGCTTTGAGCTTGAGCCAATCCTTTTATACTTAGTATTTTGAGGGGTCCACTTTCCTCATCTATGCCATGCCATTCATTGAGCTTTTCCTGTAATATTTATCTTAGAATAATGTTAGCTCAATGAGCTATATGTTGTTAGGAATTACCAAAACCACCTAGGGATAGTTGCACTTTCAATCTCCCCCTTTTTGGTAATTGATGACAACATATAGATCAAAGCTTTGACAAATGATAATAAGAGTGAAAAACATTGTCGCTTTGAGAAGTATTTGAAAATCAAGAGCTCCCCCTAAATGTTTGCATAGTTTAAGATTTGCTTTGGACTGCAAATGCACAAAGGGTTAGGCTCATGGGTTACTCTTCCATGTCACATACATCTTGGTGGAGCGCTCAAAATGATAACAATAGAATACATGCACTCATCACCAAGCAAAGTGAATGATCATATAGAGATAAAAGGATAATATCATCTAATAAGCATTAGTGTAGCATATGATCAAACACATGATCATCCAAGTATCACACAGACAGAAAGTATCTCAATCAAGCAAATAAAGTTCAACCAAGAGAGCAAGCTAGAATAAAAAGCAACGCTCTCTCTCAAAGCCTATGATCTATACATTTTTATCCCCCTTTGGCAACAAGTTACTAAAAAGTTCATAGAAAATGCATAGCACTAAATTGTCTCTCAGGCTTGATCTTCAGGTGGTGGTGTAGACAGAACGCCAAGGACGAAGGCATCAGTTGATGTAGATGGAGCTGGTGGAGTAGGTGCTGGAGCTGGTGGCACTAAAGCTGTAGCTGGTGCAGATGAAGTGGCTCTGGTGTCTGTCACTGGCACTACAGCTGACCTCTGAGCTCTAGGTACTCTGGCAAATTCCTTAGTGGTTGCCTTGCCCTTCCTCTCTTGCATATCATCCTGAAGTTCCTCAACAACAGACTGGATCTCTGTTACCTTCACATCCATGTCATAGAACTTCTGCTCCATGATCCTCTCCAGGCTCTCCTGGTTTTGAGTCAAGGTGGCCAGCCCATTCTCAATCCTCAGAGTGGATGCAATCAAGTAGCCAAGTTGATCATGTTTGCTCTTCAAGAAGTACTGAGATGCCTCTTCTATTGTTGGCATCTTGGCAGCCTTCTCAGTCCTTGCCTTCTCCTTCTTCGCTTGAGCTTGCACAGAAGATGGTTCATCTTCATTCATAACCACTTGGTTGTCCTCAAAGTCTGGATAGATAGGCATGTGCTCCTTGTCCAACAAGTATGTGTCAGTGCCCATCTTGGAGTTAATCAGCTCCTGGATCTATGGGGCATACCCAGAACTTCTCTTTTGGTTAGCAGCTGTCCTCTTGATAGTTTCAACTATAAGACTCATGACCTTGAACTTTTGTGGCACATCAAATAAGTGTAGAAGCTTTATTGCATGGCCTCTGATCATGTTGTGATCACCTGACTTGGGCCAGAGATTGTGCCTGAGGATCCAGTTAATGGTTGGCAGTCCTGACAGAAGGTAATGTACTGATCCAAACTTGTGTGATTCTATAGCAGCATCTGGGATCTCCTTGTACATATGTGCCATAGTGTTGTGATCCATCTTCTTCTTGTCATAGACATCCAAGTCATCCTCTTCCTCCTTAGGTGCCTTGATCAGATTAGCCCATTCTTCAATTGATGATTGGTACCTAGTACCTTGAGACATCCATACTATCCTGCCATCTGGATAGAAGTGTCTTTGTGGAGTAGAATTGCATTATTAGCTCATCATTCCACTTTGTGAGCTTCGCCCAACAAATTCTGCCACTCCACAAGCCTTTGAAGTTGTCATACACACCAGGATAGTGTTCTTCATTCTACTTAATGTATTCCCAGTTGACCCATCTCATGTCACACACTATTGGCTTCTTGTCCAGTGAATTGTCTCATAGAAGTCCTGTTGTTCCTTTGTGTGGAACATGTAGTCTCTGACAGATTCTCCTTATGGTGGCATATGGATCGACTCTCTCATAGCCTCAATCCACGAGTCCTTCTGATCTTCATGTTCTCAGCTATAGGATGGGCATCATTATGATCTGGAATTTTAGGCTTCAATTTTCTCAAAACATGTGTCTCATCATGTTCTTCTTCAGCAACAGTTTCATGTACTGGTGCCTTGTTCTTCTCAGCAGCTGGAATGTTCCTGGTACTCCTCTTGGGTGCAGTATTAGGTTTGGAGGAAGCCTTGGGTGCTACTTTGGGCTTTCATGAAGCAGCCCCTGACCTAATGGCATCACCCATAAGCTTCTGAGCTTTGGGTGCTGGTGCAACATCCTCTTCTTCTTCCTCCTCTTCCATCATGGAAAGCTTTCCAATTACTCTGGCCATGGTCTTCTTGACCTTTCCTTCCTCTTCTTCCCTTCTGCAGCATCCTCTTTGGGTTCAGCTTCTAGTGATGCTTGAGTGGATGTTCTGGCTTTAGACATGGGATGTCTTCCTGCTGGCCTTTTGGTCTTCAGACCTGGCTTAGTAGCTGCAGTTGAGCCATATTCTTTCTTGAGCACCTTCTTCTTGGAAGTGGCCTCATTGTCACAGCCCTAGAATTGTTTGACATCAGTTGCATTAAGGCATTCATGTCATCATGTTTAATTTTCATGAAAATTGAAATCGGGATGACCAAGCCCTAGCACTAAAACAATGCAAATAGGTTCAACTTCAAAATATTTTCAAAGAACCCAAATTGGTTCGCAAAAATGTTCATGATTAATGGAAAAGGGTGAAAACCATATCCAGAGATGATGGATATTTTTCCAAGACATTTTGGATTTTTGAATAAACCATATTGTATTTGAATTGGGAATTTAGTTGCTATAAATATTATTAAATGCTCAACAATTCTGAAAATAGCGAGGGCTTACGAGATAATTCAGTTAATGCCCACAACTAATTTCAGGATTTATAGAAATGATTTGGTGTTTTACTAAATCAAAACAAATTGCAAAAGTAGAAAACAGAAATAAATAATAAGGAAACACTTACACGAAACTTACCCGGCGCTCACGAAGCCCACAGTGCAGCCCGGCATGGCCAGCCGCCCCGCTTTCTCCCCCCCTGTGCGCCTTCCTCCTCTGCCGGGAGGATGGCGCGTGTGGCCGCCCAGCAGCATATGGCCACCGATGGCCACCTCCTGCCTGGCTGCCTGCATCCCCGTTGCGAGGACGCCTCCATGCGTCGCCACGCAACACTCCGGACCCCCCTCGCTCTCTCCCTCTCCCTCGTTCCCTCCTCTGTCTCGTTCTCTCTCGCACCACCGAACGCGCCCGCCGCCGTCGACGTGCACCACCGCAGCCACCGCCTCCCCCTTGCTTCCCCAACCAGCTCAAGAGCTCCGCCGTGCCGCCCTCGCCCTCCCCGCCATCACGCGACGAAGAAGCCCGAGCGCCGCCCGGCGCCTTTCCCCTCCTCGGACCCGCTTGATGCCGTCGCCCGATTAAATCGGCTCGGACCGTCCCGACCTCGCCGGCGATGCCATTGGGCCTGTGCTGTGAGCTGCTGCGTCGATCCCCTCTCTCCCTGGCTCTTTTCCTCTACTTCTTGCCGTTTCCACCTCACGAAAACTCCCGCCGCGGCCATGGCGCCGCCGTGTGAGGCCACCAGCTGCGCCCGAGCACGCTACCAAGTTCGCCGCCCTCCTAGGAGCCTGCAGCGCCCTTCCGTTTCTCCTCTAGTGCACCGCAGCGTCGAGCCCGAGCTTCGCCCGAAACTCGGCGGCCGCCTAGGTCGTCGCCGGCGCCGATTCCGGCAGCCCAGCTCAACCGACTCCACCAAAGCTTGACTCGTCCCGGCTCCTCCTAGATGCCTCCGCGGCCCATTTGGTGCAGGAGTAGCCAAAACTCCCTCTCGCCGCCGATCGGCTCCCGGCGGCTAAACGCCGGCAACCGACTTTGACTCTAACCACGGGTGGGCCCTGGTTGACTCTCCTGAGTCAATGACAGGTGGGGCCCAGCCACATTAACTATTTAGGATTAGTTTTAATTAATTTTAGTTAAGCTAATCACCAGCGACACTGGGGACCCACTGTCGGGTTTGACCGGACCATGTCCGTTGACCACTGACGTCTGCTGACGTCGGTGGATATAATAACTAGTTTTCTGGATTTATTATAATTCAGGAAATTTCAGAAAATACCCCAAACCTCTAAAATTCATAGAAATTCAACCGTAACTCCAATGGAAATAATTTATATATAAAAAATGATCAGAAAAATATGAAGAATCTGTTTATGCCATGATCATGCATGTTTGAACAAGTTAACCTCACCAAATAGGATGAATCATGATTAGGGTAAATTATGAAATAACATTTGGAGTTGGAATTTGTTCTTGTTTGAGTTCCACTCCAATTAACTTGGCTAGATATTGCATTAGGTGTATTCAGTACCTTAACATGACATGTCATTCATATGAATGTGCATTGCATTGATTGTGTTCTCTCTTGTTTGCGGTAATTGTCCCTCTCGGTGAGCGGCGTCTGAAGCGATGAATTCGATGACACCGATGAAGAACTATATTATCTTGAAGTTCGGGCAAGCAAAACCCCTTGTTCATTCGATATAATCCCACTCTCTCGCTCTTGCTCTATTTTACTGCATTAGGACAACAACGACTCATGTGTTACTTGTTGCGGTAGCTGAACCCCTTTATCCTCTGCATGACTGTCATTCCACGATAATTAGATGAAACCCACTAGCATGAGTAGGAGTTGTTTGAGCCATGTTGTGCCTACTCATTTTGCTTGTTTGTCATGCACTGCTCTGCTTAGAGTTGAGTCAGGTCTGATTCATCGGGAATGAATTGGAATGGTGTGTGAACATGTCCTCTTGTGTGTGAGCTAAGTGTGTGAACACGATTTGGTAAAGGTAGCGGTGAGAGGCCATGTAGGAGTACATGGTGGGTTGTCTCATTGCAGCCGTCCTCAGGAACTGAGTTCTGTGTTTGTGATCCATGATAAAGTTACTACCACGCATTGGGCCCGAAACCAATGGACCCTCTCGGCTTCTTGACCACCCTTGTCCTCAGTCCGGGAGTTGCAAGTAGTTTCTGGTGTTTGTAGCATGCTGGGGGCCGCCGCAACACTGACCTTAGGGGTGGGTTGTGTTGCGGTGAGGCACCGTGGCCGGTGTACCGATTCGTCCGTTTGGTGTCTGGGAACCCTCCACACATCGTTCGGGGCTGTATGGGAAACCTCGGCGGACTCCTGCGGATGGAACCCGAATAGGCGATAAACCTGGACTAGGGACTTGAGTGTTTAGGTAGGTCGTGGCCGACACCCACGTTGGGCTTCCGCTTGAAGGTTGCAGAGTACATGTCGTGTAAATGGCGATAAGTGGTGAGCGTGTGTGAAGAAGTACAACCTGCAGGGTTAATATGATCTATTGAATAGCCGTGTCCACGGAGAAGGACTTCTGGGTTGCCTATATCAGTTCATAGACAAGTGAAAGTGGATACTCTAAAATGCGCAAGATAGGTGTGAGTGCTATGGATGGCGTTCTCGTGGGGAGGCGGGGCGGGTCCATAGTGGTGTATTGATATGGTGAATATGTGGACTCGTGTGCGCCACCTCAAAAGATTTACTTGCGTTCGTAGTTCAGGATAGCCACCGAGTCAAAGCTGGCTTGCTGCGGTCAAACTCCACCACCCCTTTTGATAATGATGCATATGTAGTTAGTTCGATGTAAGTCTTGCTGAGTACAATTGTACTCACGTTTGCCTATTTTATGTTTTTGCGAGAGGCGTCGGTCTCGCTAGTAGTTCCACGTGGACTTGACGTTTAGCTTGTTACCTCAGCTACGATCTTGTGCCCTCGGTAGGATCTGGTAGATAGTCGGGCTTCTCAGCCTTTTTCATTTATAGTTATGCGTACTCGGACATGTTTAGCTTCGCTTGTGCTTTGACTTGTATGCTCGAGTGTTGGGTCATGAGACCCATGTTTGTAATATCTCGCTCTTGAGCCTAATGAATAAATATTTGAGTCGTAGAGTTATGTTGTGATGCCATGTTGTATTTACACATATTGAGCATATTGTGTGTATGTTTGAAATGCTTGGTATGTGTGGGATCCGACAAACTAGTTGTTTATCCTTGGCAGCCTCTCATATGGGGAAATGTAGTCTCGTGCTTCGGCGATAGTAGTCCGCTACAGCCGGTTCACGAGTCCTGCTAGCCCAGCACTACTGCTTGGACACTTGATGGCGGCATGTGTTTCACTCCGTTCCTATGTCATCCCTTGGGAAATGTCACGCGGTGATATTCGAGTCCTGCCTAGCTGCTACAGCCGGGATACGGAGTCTGTTAGCCCAATGCTACATCTCGAATTCATATGTTGATGACCGACATGCTCGATGTGATTCATGTATGCTGTCCCCATGGGTTAGCGCCGCTTTGGGTTCACGACTAGCCATGTCGGCCGGGTTCTTTGTCATATGGATGCTAGCGACACTATCATATCGTGAGCCAAAAGGCAAAGCGGTCCGGGCCATGGTAAGCGACACCGTGGGAATACCGTCGTGAGGCCGCAAAGTGATATGAGGTGTTACCGGCTAGGTCGATGTGACTTGGAATCGGGGTCTGACAGCGTTGGTATCGAGCTTTGACTGCTGTAGGATTACCAAGCCAAACTGGTGAAGTTGTGTCTAGAAATGCTTTAGTTATGTAAGGAATTGATTGTGGAAGGAGCGTAAGGCTCTTTTACTCCTTATACCTCATGACCTTCGATCTGAGTCATCCTCTTCTCTTCTACGGGGTTTAAGAACTAGGCTTCTCATCTATCTATCAGGATGACGTGTTACTAATCCATAGACCTTAAGATTGTTGGTCTTAAGCCCCAGTTCGGTTCCTACTATATCTGTATGTTAACTGTTGATCTCTGAATCCTGTTATGATGTTGTTGAGTGGCTATGCCACCATTTTTCATGATGTCTCAAATCTTTTTGAGCATTTACAGCCGTTATGCTGTCCGAGTCATCCCAGGTTTCTAAAAAAATATGAAGCATTTGCAAAATTCCTTCCTCTCATTTTGATGTCCCTTTGGTCAGAATAGGCACACTAACCGGTGCGTTGAGGTAATTTATTGCCTTGACATATATGTTGGAACTATTATTATGGCCCTAGTTGTTTAAGAAGTCACCTAGCAATTTAGCAATGCTTTTGTATCCCCAGTGTGATGATTCTGGCCATTATTCTTGAAAACATCCCGTGATGTTATTAGTTAGTGGGTATTCTATTCCTGGGTTCTTGAACCCGAGATTCACCCTACTTCATGTTGTTAGTATTTGTTAGTTCCTTTAGGATATTAGTAACCTTTGCACTAGTCCTCGAGGTCCGTGGTATTTCCTTCTTCCAAATACTACGAACCGCTTATGGCAGAAGTTCTTTTGAACCAAAAGATCACAACCAGAGTGCTCTTGAGGAGTACTCCATTCTTATTGTGACTCTGCCAATTCTACCTTTCCGCATGGGTTATCCGGAAGAAATGTTGAACTTGGCTCGACATACTAATCGATGCATCCACAACTCAGAAAATTATATGTTCCTTGAGTTGTCCCTCTTTAGTTGTATTCTGACCCCCGCTTGTCAATTGATAGTTAAAGGTATGCGTGCATTCGTTTATCGATGCCTATTACTCATGTGGTCCGTCAAGCCATTCTATTCCGGAATGACTAGGAGAAACAAACTCCAGTACCTCATCCGTTTCTAGGATTGGGTCAAAGTAGTTGTATCCCGTAGATCAAATGCCAATTCAGCTTTGTTCTGTTCTACCTTGGAGTGTTACCCCCCTTCATGTCAGAATTGTCATGAGAACCACACCAACTCTCATGAATTCTTGACATAGTGATACTTCTCACCATCATCATTCATTTCTCGGTCCTCGTGTTGTTGTAACCAGAATGCCGACAAGTGAATTGTGATCTGTGAAATCAATACTCCTAGCAACTCGTTGCTTGGTAGTAAATGGACGATATTATCATTCTTAGCGTGTTGATTATTAAATCATCATCCTAAGATTGATCGTGCTACTTAGTCCTTATTTCTGGTGCACACTTTGATTGATGAGTTAGGATCTTGTCAAGTCCTCACTCATTTGATCATATCGTCTTGCCCTCAAAAGCAAGATTGTTCTCGAGCTTAGTAACATACCGGTGGTTCGTGACTTTCCAAATATCTTCTTGGAAGTATTACCGGGTTGTTTCCTGACCGTTATGTTGAGCTCGTGACCAAGTTGGTTTCTTGTGAACCACCCTTTCTCCAAGAATCTGTGTTGGACATCCCTAAGCTAGTTGGTTAAGCTAGACAACAACTTGGAGAGTTGGAAGATAAAAGCTTGCCTAACTTAGTTCGTTCCGAAGGGATATTCTTGTGTAGTGTGTGTTGAAGAAAGATGATATCTTCATCGATTGGTCCCTGTGATCAGTTGCTGGACCTATTGTCTTATCAATCCTTTGATTTGAGTATGGGCTATCGTCAAATCAAATCAGTGCCAACGATGTTCGTGATGTTGTCTTACTCGTGGTTGATCCCTCGAGCATACACCATTACATCTTTGGTCTGACCAATGCTATCACCGTGTTCACATCATGGTGGAAGTCCAGTGATATGGAAATTCCGATGAGTTGTTGTTGAGCCCATCAGCAGCATTTTGTCTCCCCCATGAGTCATGCTGAACATCAACCTAGTGTTGGAAACTTGTGTAAGCATTTCTTCGTGTTTCGTTCATGAAGCATATGTTTGGATGAAAGTAGTGACTTCCTCTAATTCATGTGCATCTGATGTAAGTTGCCGCCATGAATTTGAGAAAGGTTTGTTTTGCTTCCTCTGGAATCATCCCAAGTCAGTCATGCATGTGCGAAGTATTCTATGGTCTGATAGACTGATCATCTTCATTCCATATGAATTCCATAGCACACTAAGCCACTGATTGACTTGTTCTAGGAAAAGGAGTTAAGTGCTTATCCATGGTAATGCACAAGACTTCATCATCCTCGATGATGGTTCCCAACCTGAACTCGGTAGTGTTTTATCATAAGACTACTAGGTGATCATGCTTGTCTAGGACAGCATGTTCACATGGGTATAGCATAACCAGCTCCTGTTTTGGAGCTTGCTATCGTAGTTCATATCCCGAGAATCTCGCAACGCCATCTCATCGATTTGTGTTGCGACCTTCCTTTTCGGACATGCTGAGTCTGGAGTATCCTATCACCAATCGGATCTGAATCTCAGGCACATATGATGGTTGGAACATTCCAACAGTTGCATTTCGTTCCCAGCTTGCACCGTCCTTGTGCCATTTCACTATAGGCTGCCTTCTTAGTAATTCTTGTCCAGGTTCATTTTCAAAAGTGGACTTACCATGGGTCCCCTCCACCTCCAATGGTAAGCAAAAATCATCCATTGCGTTGTCTTCAACAAGGTAGTCCACATCATCCATTCTAGTCCGAGTATGTCATTCTTTCGAACTCCTTCAAATGATCGATTGTAAATTGCCTTAAGCTAGTATGAAGAGTTCCAAAGATCTATGGATCAAAAGTAATTCTTTTTGCCACTTAAGGGAACAGTCCAACGAGTCACTTTTCCTAAGGAGTTCCGTTATGGAATCATGGCAATCATCTCCTTGTTACTTTGAAACCATGCACCATTTTACTTAAGCGTGGAATGGTTGCCTACCAATTTGAACCTTCGTCATCCATTTCTTTACCATCATTCCTAATGTGTGTTTGGTGTCTCAACTCAAGAGTTGTTCTTCGTCTCCATGAACTGATCTTGAGTTGCTCGATCTTCAAGAAGATTAAATCCTGTAGGGTTTCCCCTTCTTTACATTGTCGTGTCGAGTGAAGATCTCGAAAGCAAAGACGTCAAGACCAAGATGATGGAATGAATCAACATCTTCGAGAAGGGAAAATGGATCATGAAGATTGTGATAGTTTGTGACTTCCCTTTACCTCTTACCTCACGTCTTGAATCTCGGGGCGAGATTCTTGATTAGTGGGGGTGAGTTGTCACAGCCCTAGAATTGTTTGACATCAGTTGCATTAAGGCATTCATGTCATCATGTTTAATTTTCATGAAAATTGAAATGGGGATGACCAAGCCCTAGCACTAAAATAATGCAAATAGGTTCAACTTCAAAATATTTTCAAAGAACCCAAATTGGTTTGCAAAAATGTTCATGATTAATGGAAAAGGGTGAAAACCATATCCAGAGATGATGGATATTTTTCCAAGACATTTTGGATTTTTGAATAAACCATATTGTATTTGAATTGGGGCATTTAGTTGCTATAAATATTATTAAACGCTCCAACAATTCTGAAAATAGCCAGGGGCTTCTGAGATAATTCAGTTAATGCCCATAACAAATTTCAGGATTTATAGAAATGATCTGGTGTTTTTACTAAATCAAAAACAAATTGCAAAAGTAGAAAACAGAAATAAATAATAAGGAAACACTTACCTGGAAACTTACCCGGCGCTCACCGAAGCCCACCTGATCTGGCCCAGCATGGCCCAGCCCACCGCCACTTTCTCCCCCGTGTCGCCTTCCTCCTCTGCCGCGGGAGGATGGCGCGTGGCCGCCAGCAGCCTGGCCACCGGCGACCACCTCTGCTGCTGGCTGCTTGCGTCCCGTTGCTGGGCGCCTCCATGCGTCGCCACGCAACACTCCGGACCCCCCCTCGCTCTCTCCCTCTCCCTCGTTCCCTCCTCTGTCTCGTTCTCTCTCGCACCACCGAACGCGCCCGCCGCCGTCGACGTGCACCACCGCGGCCACCGCCTCCCCCTTGCTTCCCCAACCAGCTCAAGAGCTCCGCCGTGCCGCCCTCTCCCTCCCGCCGTCTGCGCGACGGAGAAGCCCCGGCGCCGCCCGACGCCTTTCCCCTCCTCGGACCCGCCGGTCGCTGTCGCCCGATTCGTCGGCTCCGGACTGTCCCCGACCTCGCCGAAGACGCCATTGGACGCGCTGCGAGCTGCTGCGTCGATCCCCTCTCTCCCTGGCTCTTTTCCTCTCACTAACGCCGTTTCCACCTCACTGAAAACTCCCCGCCGCCGGCCATGGCGCCGCCGTGGCCAGGGCCACCCCAGCTTGTGCCCGAGCACGTCACCAAGTTCGCCGCCCTCCTAGGAGCGCGCAGCGCCCTTCCGTTTCTCCTCTAGTGCACCGCAGCGTCGAGCCCGAGCTCGCCCGAGCTCCGGCGGCCGCCTAGGTCGTCGCCGGCGCCGATTCCGGCCGCCCCGAGCTCAACCGACTCCACCAAGAGCTTCGGCTCGTCCCCAGCTCCTCCTAGATGCCCTCCGCGGCCCATTTGGTCGCCGGAGTGGCCAAAACCACTCTCGCCGCCACGTCGGGCTCGCCGGCGGCTAAACGTCGGCAGCCGACTTTGACTCTAACAATGGGTGGGCCCTGGTTGACTCTCCTGAGTCAATGACAAGTGGGGCCCAGCCCTGTTAACTATTTAGGATTAGTTTTAATTAATTTTAGTTAAGCTAATCACACTGACACGCGGGACCCACTGTCAGGTTTGACCCGGACCATGTCCCGTTGACCACTGACGTCACACTGACGTCAGGCTGACGCAATAACTAGTTTTCTGGATTTATTATAATTCAGGAAATTTCAGAAAATACCCCAAACCTCTAAAATTCATAGAAATTCAACCGTAACTTCAATGGAAATAATTTATATATAAAAAATGATCAAAAAAATATGAAGAATCTGTTTATGCCATGATCATGCATGTTTGAACAAGTTAACCTCACCGAATAGGATGAATCATGATTAGGGTAAATTATGAAATAACATTTGGAGTTGGAATTTGTTCTTGTTTGAGTTCCACTCCAATTAACTTGGCTAGATATTGCATTAGGTGAATTCAGTACCTTAACATGACATGTCATTCATATGAATGTGCATTGCATTGATTGTGTTCTCTCTTGTTTGCCGGTAATTGTCCTCTCTCATTAGACGACGTACCGACGATGAATTCGATGACACCGATGAAGAACTATATTATCTTCAGAAGTGCCAGGCAAGCAAAACACCCTTGTTCATTCCGATATAACCCCACTCTCTCGCTCTTGCTCTATTTTACTGCATTAGGACAACAATGACTCATGTGTTACTTGCTGCGGTAGCTGAACCCCTTTACCCTCTGCATGACCTGTCATTCCACAGTAATTAGATGAAACCCACTAGCATGAGTAGGAGTTGTTTGAGCCATGTTGTGCCTACTCATTTTGCTTGTTTGTCATGCCTGCTACTGCTTAGAGTTGAGTCAGGTCTGATTCATCGGGAATGAATTGGAATGGTGTGTGAACATGTCCTACTGTGTGTGAGCTAAGCGTGTGAACACGATTTGGTAAAGGTAGCGGTGAGAGGCCATGTAGGAGTACATGGTGGGTTGTCTCATTGCAGCCGTCCTCGGGAACTGAGTTCTGTGTTTATGATCCATGATACAGTTACTACCACGCATTGGGCCCGAAACCAATGGACCCTCTCGGCTTCTTGACCACCCTTGTCCTTAGTCCGGGAGTTGCAAGTAGTTTCTGGTGTTTGTAGCATGCTGGGGGCCGCACGCAATGCTGACCTTAGGGGTGGGTTGTGTTGCGGTAGGCACCATGGCCCGGTGTACCGATTCGCCCGTTTGGTGTCTCGGGAACCCTGCACACATCGTCCGGGGCTGTATGGGAAACCTCGGCCAGACTCCCTGCGGATGGAACCCAAATAGGCGATAAACCTGGACTAGGGACTTGAGTGTTTAGGTAGGTCGTGGTCGACACCCACGTTGGGCTTCCGCTTGAAGGTTGCCGAGTACATGTCGTAAACGGCGATAAGTGGTGAGCGTGTGTGAAGAAGTACACCCTGCAGGGTTAATATGATCTATTGAATAGCCGTGTCCACGGAGAAGGACTTCGGGTTGCCTATATCAGTTCATAGACAAGTGAAAGTGGATACTCTAAAATGCGCAAGATAGGTGTGAGTGCTATGGATGGCGTTCTCGTGGGGAGACGGGGCGGGTCCATATTGGTGTATTGATATGGTGAATATGTGGACTCGTGTGCATACCTCAAAAGAGTTGCTTGCGATTGTAGTTCAGGATAGCCACCGAGTCGAAGCTGGCTTGCTGCGGTCAAACTCCACCACCCCTTTTGATAATGATGCATATGTAGTTAGTTACGATGTAAGTCTTGATGAGTACAATTGTACTCATGTTTTCCTATTTTATGTTTTTGCGAGAGGCGTCGGTCTCGCTAGTAGTTCCACGTGGACTTGACGTTTAGCTTGTTACCTCAGCTATGATCTTGTGCCCTCGGCGGATCTGTAGATAGTCGGGCTTCTCAGCCTTTTTCATTTATAGTTATGCGTACTCGGACATGTTTAGCTTCGCTTGTGCTTTGACTTGTATGCTCGAGTGTTGGGTCATGAGACCCATGTTTGTAATATCTCGCTCTTCGGGCCTAATGAATAAATATTTGAGTCGTAGAGTTATGTTGTGATGCCATGTCGTATTTACACATATTGAGCATATTGTGTGTATGTTTGAAATGCTTGGTATGTGTGGGATCCGACAAACTAGTTGTTTATCCTCGGCAGCCTCTCATATGGGGAAATGTAGTCTCGTGCTTCGGCGATAGTAGTCCGCTTCTGCCGGTTCACGGAGTCCTGTTAGCCCAAAGACTCTGCTTGGACACTTGACTGGCGGCATGTGTTTCACTTCGTTCCTATATCATCCCTTGGCGGAAATGTCACGCGGTGATATTGAGTCCTTCCTAGCCTGCTACAGCCGGGATACGAGTCTGTTAGCCCGTGCTACAGCCCGAATTCATCGTTGATGACCGACATGCTCGATGTGATTCATGTATGCCTGTCCCCATGGGTTAAGCGCCGCTTTGGGTTCACGACTAGCCATGTCGGCCCGGTTCTTTATCATATGGATGCTAGCGACACTATCATATCGTGAGCCAAAAGGCATAAGCGGTCCCGGGCCATGGTAAGGCGACACCTGTAGGAATACCGTGCGTGAGGCCGCAAAGTGATATGAGGTGTTACCGGCTAGGTCGATGTGACATGGAATCGGGGTCCTGACACTCATCCTCAACTGCCACATAGTCTTCATCCTCAGATTCTGAGGTTCTCTTCTTTCAGGCCCTGGTGGCACCTTTGGGTAGGTTGCTTGGGGTGCTCCTACTGCCCTCATCATAGCTGCTAGAGGGACTAGTGCCCTCACTCATGTGAACCTGCTCCTCTTCCCTGTTCTGGCTGTCACTTTGATCAGACGTATTGCAATCACTGACAACAGACCGTGTGAGTAGATATAGATGAGATAGAGTGGATGAGCATCACAAAATACAGAGGTTTTTTGCAAAAGAATGAGTCAAAAACTTAGTTTTAGTTTTCCACAGAAAGCATTTCGGATCTACCGATTTGTAAACTCGGTGATACCGAAGCATCTTTCGGAACCTAAACTAGTGAACTCAGTCAGACCGAGTCATAGTTCCGTGGCACCGAGACTGCTAGGGTTTCACAAAGTCCTGACCTCGGTCACACCGATTTGCAATTCTCGGTCAGACCGAGAGTTACATGTGCAATGGCCTTAGCCGAATCGGTGGTACCGAATTCCACAACTCGGTTGGTCTGAGATGGTTTCGGCGGAAACCTAACCCTAAATTTTCAATTCATCTCTAATCTATGGAGTGTTTTGACTGGATAGGATAGTTTCAATCATGGCAAGATTCATGGCGAACACAATGTGCTAGGAATCAGATAAGGATAGCACAGTGATCAAGTTCATACCCTAGTTCGGCGATGAGCTCGCTATGGCGGCAACGGCGGGGATGATTCCCGTTGACGGCCGCGGAGACCAGCGGCAGGAGGTGGCTGGCAACGAGGAGGACGATCCGGAGACCCTGGAGGCTGAGCGGGCTGAGCGCGGGTGAAAGAGTTCGGAGAAAATTTCCAAAATTTTGCCTGTGGGTATATATAGCCCGACCCTGTCGGTGTGACCGAGTGGAACAAGTCGGTGGCACCGAGATGCATAACTACAAGCAGTTACAGAAACTCGGTGTGACCGAAAAGTTCAAATCGGTTGCACCGAGATTGAAAACCTAGATCGACTTAGTGATCTCGGTATGACCGAAATGGATGAATCGGTCAGAACGAAACGCACAAAGAAGTTTTGGAAGTTTAAGTCTATGATGAATCGGGGACTCCGAGTGCTCCTCACACAGAGTGGTTCGAATCTGACTTGATCAAATTTTGTGATGTAGCATGAATAGAGTTTGAGACAAGAAGAGCATAGATAGCTAGAGAAGGTTCTTAGGCATTCTTGTCCATCCACTTGGAAAAAGAAAAAGAAAACAATCAATCAAAACAACAAGTGGATGTCCTCGAATGAGTAAAATATGCAACCAACATGCTCACTCAATAAAATGGCAAATGAAATATGTGCCAAAGCATGCACAACCAATTCTAGCATCTATCAAGAAATTGGCGATGACTAGGTCATCTAAATATGAGCATATTGACTTAGGAGTCAAATGAGAACATTTGATCATAGGTCATACTCATCGTTTAAGCTCATGGGTTACCACTTTGACATAATGCATTGTTGTGTTCACACCATTAGAGTTGCTTTAGCTCAATTCTTAGAGTAAAGCTCCCCCTAGATGTGAGACCCCCCTTAGAGGGATAAACTAACCTTGTGTTTTGTCGATGATGACTTCATGTAGGTGTTGAAGATGTGGATTCTCAATGTTGATGTAGATCATTTGGAGCAATCCATTGGAGTGAGTTGCACTTTCAATACCTACACAGGTTAGTCCCACAAGGAACAAACAAGGATATCCATAGACATAGAGTGATGCACACACAAGATAATGTCTATGAGATCATTAGGTTACCTTGTCCCTTGTCTTACAAAAAAGAGGGTTTGTGACTCCTTAAACTAGTGCAAGATGTGGAAGTTGATTGCACTTGTTCTTGCCAAAATGATATGAGTGAAATATGTTGGCGGAGTCACCCTCAAGAACTCTCTAGTTCTTCTTCTTCGGGATCCACATCATATTGATGGGAATCCTCGGAGTTGTAGTCGTACTTGATGACGTGGAACTTGATGTAGTCTTGGGAACCCACTTGACCAAGGCCTTAGGAGCTTCTTCAAATGCATCAATTTCCTCTTGAAGTTTGTCCTTGCCTTTTTGCTTGTGGTCTTGTGGTGGAAGATCATCTTGAGCTTGTGTACCTTTGAAAGAAGTAGGATCATACTTCTCTTGTTGGGGAACAAACTTCGTCTTGGGGTATTGATCTCCTTCCCACTCAACTCCATTGGCATTGAACTTTCGTTCAAAACCAACACCTTGATTCTTCTGGTGCCTTCCTTGCTTGCGTACAATTTCCTCAAATTGCTTACTCCCAGCAAGGCTCTTGTAAACACCGTTCTCTATAATTCCCGTCAATAAGCTATTTTCTTGCTCAAGTGTAACTTGGCTAAGAGAATCATTAGTGGAATCAAGAGAACTACTAGAAGCAACAACATTGGATTTAGCATGATTATTGTTACTACTAGAGGAAGAATCCTTCTTGTTCTTGTTACTAGACTTGACTTGAGGCATGTAAGTAGATAAGAGTAAATGCTTGGCAATGTAAGAAGAACTTCTCTTGCGAAGATCATCATTGATTGCCTTTAAGAACTCATGCTCTTGCTCAAGGTTGAGCTTTTCAAAGCGTAACTTATAATGAGTCCTTAAAAGTTCTCGATGATCTCCTAAGATAGTTGCATGAGCTCACTTAAGAGTGTTTAGTTCTTTAGTTAGAAGCTCAATCTTCTCCTTATCATTGTCATTCATTTTATCTTGATTAGCATGATTAATTGATGTTTCATCATAGTATTCATCACTAGAGTTGTCAACAAGTAAATCATCATCACCTAACAAGTCATCTTCATCACTATTGAAATCACATACTCAGGGTGTGTTACCTTTGGACCTTTGGCCATGAAGCATCTTCCAATTCCTTAATTTGGTGAATCAAATATGTCGTAGGATTTGGTTGACACAAGTGCTAGACCGGCAACACCTTCATCTATATTCGAAGTCGGAGTGATAGCTATTCTCGGAGTGATTTTCGGAGTCGGAGCCGGATACCCATTCACCAACATGAGCTTGATGTCTTCGTTTTGTGTAGCTCCTTGATGACTTGTCCTTCCTTTCCGAATCCTTGCTTCTCCGTGAGGGTCTTCGTTCATAACGATCATCTCTACTCCTTCTCACTCTTGGTGGTGATTCTTCTCTTCTACTTCTTCTTTTTGGAGAATCTTCTCTTCTTTTGTAGGGTGCCGTACACTCATTGGAATAGTGTCCGGGTCTTCCACAGTTGTAGCAATTATGCTCTCTACTAGAAGATCTTTTGTCATTGTAGGACCTTGACTTGGAGCTTCTCTCTTTGCTTCTACTCTTGTAGAATTTGTTGAAGTTCTTCACCATTAAGCTCAATTCTTCATTGAAGGTTTGTTTCTCACTTGATGATGTGGGGGCTTCACATGAGGCTTTGTAAGCACCACTTAATTTGTTGTGAAGTTCCTCCTTATCCTTGAGTGACATCTCATGAGCAACAATTCTTCCAATGACTTCCTTTGGCTTGAGATCTTTGTAATTGGGCATCATTTGGATCAATGTGCACATGGTATCATATTTTCCATCCAAGGCTCTTAGGATCTTCTTGATGATGAATCTGTCGGTCATCTCTTCACTTCCTAAGCTGGCAATCTCATTTGTGATAAGAGCAAGCCTAGAGTACATTTCAGCGACACCTTCACCATCCTTCATTTTTAACTTATCAAGTTGACTTTGAAGCACATCCAACTTGGATTCCTTGACAGAGTCGATACCTTCATGGATATCAATCAAAGTATCCCAAATTTCCTTTGCATTCTCAAGGCGGCTGATTTTGTTGAATTCTCCGGGGCACAATCCGTTGAAGAGGATATCACAAGCTTGAGCGTTGTATTGCAGCATCTTCAACTCTTCCGCGCTAGCTTCACGGTTCGGTTCTCCCCCATCAAAGAATTCACCTTGCAAGCCAATACACACAATAGCCCAAGAATACGCATTTTCATCTTATGCTTCCAACTAGCAAAATTAGTACCATCAAAGTAAGGACCTCTACGGTGATAATTTCCCTTGCTAGACGCCATACTCTCCTAGGTTGTGAAACCAAGGCTATGACCACCAAAATCTATGGAAATCAAAGCAAACAGAGACCAAAGCTCGGATACCACATGTAGGATCGAAAGTATGTCTAGAGGGGGGTGATTAGACTACTTGACCAAATAAAAACTTATCCTTTTCCCAATTTCAGTCTTTGGCAGATTTTAGCTATATTAGCACATGTCAAGCAATCTTAACACAATTCAAGAAAGCATGCAAAGAGTATATGAGCAGCGGAAAGTAAAGCATGCAACTTGCAAGAATGTAAAGGGAAGGGTTTGGAGAATTCAAACGCAATTGGAGACACGGATGTTTTTGTCGTGGTTCCAGTAGGTGGTGCTATCGTACATCCACATTGATGGAGACTTCAACCCACGAAGGGTAACGGTTGCGCGAGTCCACGGAGGGCTCCACCCACGAAGGGTCCACGAAGAAGCAACCTTGTCTATCCCACCATGGCCGTCGCCCACGAAGGACTTGCCTCACTAGCGGTAGATCTTCACGAAGTAGGCGATCTCCTTGCCCTTACAAACTCCTTGGTTCAACTCCACAATCTTGTCGGAGGCTCCCAAGTGACACCTAGCCAATCTAGGAGACACCACTCTCCAAGAAGTAACAAATGGTGTGTTGATGATGAACTCCTTGCTCTTGTGCTTCAAATGATAGTCTCCCCAACACTCAACTCTCTCTCTCAGGATTTGGATTTGGTGGAAAGAAGATTTGAGTGGAAAGCAACTTGGGAAAGGCTAGAGATCAAGATTCATATGGTAGGAATGGAATATCTTGGCCTCAACACAAGGGTAGGTGGTTCTCTCTCAGAAAATGTGTATTGGAAGTGTAGGTTCGTTCTGATGGCTCTCTCCATGAATGAAGAGTGGGTGGAGAAGTATATATAGCCTCCACACAAAATCTAACCGTTACACACAACCTGCCAAACTCGGTGGAACCGACACTACTAGGGAAAACCTTATACACAGAACTTTAGCGGCAGCGAGGGTTAAAAAAGCACGCTGGTGCTAACTAGCAATAAGCGCTACTGAGCAAACCGCAGACTGCGAGATAAAGTTCTAGCGATAGCGTGCTGCCCTAAACACGTTACTACTAAAATTCCCACGGCTTAGCCGATAGGCTACACATAGTAGTAGCTACCTATAACGAACCGCGCTACCGCTACTTTCTTTGTAGCAGCGCGTTTTAAATTAAACTCGCTACTGCTAAAGGATATGAAATTAAATGGAAAGCAAATAGAAAGGTAATTGAAAATGAAAGAAATAGAATAAGGTGAAAGGAAAAAAATAAAATGTGAAGAAAACTAAATGAAAAAGGGGAAAATAGAAAGGAGTAGCATGGCGTATCCTAGAAAGTGTTAGCTAACGTGGCGATGGCGCTCTTCTGAACGCGCCATCGCTACTTCTCGACTTAACCACGGGTTCGTCCTTCCCACGGCCACTTCCCCAAATCCAACTGTCCACACTCTCGCTGCCGCTGCTGCCTGCCTCGTCGTCCGCCAGCCTCTCCTTACACCCTCGCCGCCACCGACCCAGATTCAACGCCGCCCCCGCCCCCTACCTCAACGCCGCCCCAGACGACGCGCGCCCGAGCCCCGACCCTGACCTCGACGCCGCCTGCCCCTCCCTTGTCGCAGGCACCAGAGGTGAGCACGCCTGCTCCTCCATCTCCCCTACCTCTGCCTAGGGTTTTTTTATATTTTAGTTGCATCAAATTAGTTAGGGTTCATGTAAGAGTGGAAACAAATCGGATGCGGATGCGGCAAATGAATTAGGGTTCATGTAAGGGTGGAAACGAATCAAATTTCTATGATGAATCATAAAACGAGTAAAATTTGACCACTTATTTCACTTTATAGTTGGATAATTGGAATATCCGCTACCACTTTCCACCCCTATAGGTTCATCAAATTAGATGGTAATTAGGGCAGTAGTTCCTAGGTACTAATTAGTTAGTAAGAACTAGGTACTAATTAGGTACTAGAATATTTTTATTTATAGTAAGTTTATTTTAGTAAGAACTAGTTGAATTAATAGAACTAGTTAGTAAGAACTTGTTGCTATTTTTTAGTTAAAGCAATTTTTCCCGCATCGACGTGGGCGATGCCTATCCCGCATCCTCGCTGTCGAGTCGGCGGAGGATCGACACCTACTTGACCAGATGGGCCATATCCGGACCGGGCTCCGCCGGGTGGTACTGGAGGCGCTACCTACCCGGGGCGCAGGTTGGTGAGGAGCCACTGTCGTTGACCGAACCTTCTTTGGTGGCGGTCGCGTGGGCGATGGCGGTCCAGAGGCTCGAGGACTCCAGCGGAGGTGGTGCGTCACCGTGTTCAGGAGGAGGACGCGCACGTCTGCTGCTACTTGTTTGCGTTGGCGCATGTGTTCTCCAATACCGGCAGGTTCTCGAGGATCTCACCGGAGGTATGATCCCGTGATGGTTCCTTCTCTGTGGGTGTCCACCGCCGCGCCGATACCGTCGTGTGCTAGGGTTTTAGTTGTATTAGTGATGTTATATGTATGACACTATTCGTGATGTATTAGTGATAATATTCGACGATGTATGGACGCATGAGATGATTTACTTTTGCTTATTGAATGCATGCTAATTTGAGTCCTATAAGATATTTTGAAATGTATATCTTGTGTTGCTCAATATCCAAGTGGCCGGTCATGTTTGTAGGTTACACCTCCGAGTGGCCTATGTTTTGCCGGAGTGTTGATTCATTTACGTTCCGGCAAATTTCACGCGCTCGATATGTCCTATTTTAGCAAAGATCATGCCGGATTTTTCCGTGAATTTTGGCATGACTTGTGCCAGAATATGTAAGAAATATCGAGTGCCCCGGATTTGTGTGTTGAGTATCCTGGTAGTTGTCTTTGATCGATTTTCAATTAATATTTTAACTATGAACATAGGAAATGTCTGACGACGAAAAGGATTTCGGTATTTGCAAATACTGCGAAGACGAGCGCGGCCTGTGCGACGGAATCTTCCTCGATGATGATAGGCGCTTCAGCATCAAGCTGGACGAGAACTTCGAAGTGGATACAGTAAGTCATAACGACAAGTCTTTTTTCGTAATTAAGCATGACATCTGCTTCATTTGCTTCAACTTTTTTTTTACTATTCTACTAGCGTATCCCCTGCCATGCAAGAGTTTTTGTATTGGATAAGATAGGTTTCAGTCATACTACGGAGGTAAAGAAAGTTTATTTCAAGACCGAGCATGGTTATATTTTCACGCCAAATTATACAGTTCAGACGACTACACCTATTTTGGATGCAAAACATGGCGAGCACTATGCAAGACTTATGCATTTGAGCCTGATATGGTTATCACCTTTGATATTCGTCCGGAAGATGATATTGAAGGTAATACCGACATCTGGGTCGATGTCCAGACGACTCCAGTTATACCATTATGTAAGTTTCTCAACCATATTTATGGCTTTGATATTGTTTATTTGACAACTAATTTGTATTGTCAGCTTATTTCGGTGCAAGCAAACATGTCCAGCGCTTGGTAGACAGGACCTACTACTGTCCCGAGGCCGAACTAAACTGCGAGGAGCTAAGTCATTATGTTTCATGGCTTGAAGATCTTGATACTGTCAAGACAAAATTTTCTTCCTGGATTTAGAAATGTTAGTACTGAAAACGTGCGACCAATAGTGTTCGTAATGAACTACGGTCACATCTATTTAGGAAGGATGGTGAGATTTTTACTATTTGTCCTCAGTGCATCTTTTCCATACATTATTTTTGAAGCTAAACTTCATTGCTAAGTATGTTACCATACGATGTTCTTCAACAGGGACTCCCGATGAATGTTGTGCCTTATGGGATCGAGACTAAAGGTACCATGAGTATTATCAGCTTACGACCAAGATATCCTACATATTACTTTAGTGCATTCAAGATTAGCGATGGATGCTTAACAGTGCAAGACTGGACCAAATATGTGATAGGGGAGCGCAGAGAAGTACTAGGGGGCAGCAAACAGAGGCGCTACCCACGATTAGGAGACAGGTTCATCTGCATGCTCAACTTGATCAAGAAGGAGAGCTACACATGTTTTATGTTGTTTTACCTAAGCGAGAGCAGCAGGAGTGATTAGCTAGCTAGAAATGAGTTTGAGGATGATGATGTGCTACACTATTACTATGATGATAAAATAGCTAGTGTTGGTGGTAATGACTATGATGATTATTATTAGCTAGTGTTAGTGGTGATTAAATAAATACTGTTGGTGGTAATGACCATGATGATGATTAAATATCTTGTGCTGGCGGATTAGATTCAAGTGGAGGCAACATGTGGTGCACATCGAAAGTACTACTAGTCCAAACTAGATCAAGTTCGGATTAGTAGTATAGTATACTTTATACATGCACCACATATTGCCTCCACTTGAACCTAATCCACCTTCATTTGACACACTGTTATGGACATAATGATGTAAACCTCATAACTGGTATTGTATCAATATTTGTATGATGGCGAATAAATACACTAAAAATGAAAAAAAAATAAAAAAACAATACTAGTAGCGATGGAGAGAAAACACGCTGCTAGTAGTTACATTAGCAGTAGCGTGGGAGTGAACAAACGCTGCAGCTATTCGTCCTAGCAGATGCGCGCGTGCGAACGCGTTATTGCTAGCGAGCGGTAGCGCCTTATTAGTAGTGCGCCTACCCGCGCTACTAGTGAGCACAAAACCAGCGCTACTGCTAGGGTTTTCCCTACTAGTGCGAATTGATAAACTCGGTCGGACCGATTCAGCAAATCTAGTGACCGTTAGGATTTTCGATGGGACCGATTTGTGGCGACCAGACCCAAATGGATCTAGCGCTCGTGCTCGATGTCATCCTGGATCGATGTCGACACCACACAGACTTCAAGGATTTATAGCAGAGTAGCAATCACACACTTATTACATCGATGTCCACAAGGGAACTGAATAAAAAAAATATGGCTTAAGGCCATCTAATAATAACAGCGGAAGGCTTGGAAGATAAGCGAGTCCATCAACTCCAACGGCATCACTGAGTATAGAACCACGACCTAACACCTTACTAAGTAAATGCTAAAAGTCTGCAACGTGAAAAGTTGCAGCCAGCAAACGGTCACACATGGAATATGCCGGCAATGTAACACATAAAGAGCAATGAAAGAATAAGCCTATACTACATGCATATTTGGCTGGTGGTAAGGCTCTCTGATTACATTTGCATAAAGCTGATTTTTCCCTACATCAAAGGAATAATTTTATTTAACTATCATGGTGGTTGTTAAACATTGAAGATGGTTGACAGCATCCTCAATCCCAATTAAAAGTACTCATCAAAACCCAATAACTTTTATTTAGAAGTAACATGTTGAGATTCACATGATAATCAAGCACCGATACTCAAAACGTCCATAACCAGGGACACGGCTAATCATGATTAGTTTATACACTCTGCAGAGGTTTATGACTTTTCCCCACAAGACTCGATCGCCTCCGCTTGATTCTCGTGACTGAGGTGTTTGAGAAACGGATGACCGAGACATAGTCTTTCGAAGCGCTAGCACCTTACATGTGGGTAGACCGTACCAACCTACATCCCCTACATCAGCTAGCCTACCCGTAAGAGTTCGCACAACTTAGTCAACTACGCCAGAGCCCATAATTGGCTTGTGGCTGCACACGGAAGTTTCCAGTTTGAATAATCTTATGATCCCTTAGAGCACAGGTGGCGGTCCAAGAAATAGGCAAGTCTGATAGAAACCAGGTGCCTCAATCCACCCAGATGTGTGTTAGGTTGCCACCTTAGATAAACCATTGATTAACAATCTCACATCTGTCATGGATATTCACTCACCCAATCCACGTCTACTAGCATAGCATGGCATGAACAAGCAAACGTAGAAGTAACTCCCAAGGTTTCATAAGTAAAACAGGTAATAGGTACTACCTCAATCTACTTCCCAATACCCACAATTTAATTAGATCCTAATCATGCAAGTGTTTGAGGAATAGATCTAATGCATAAAACTGGGTAGTAGAAGGGTATGATCAAAGTGTTACTTGCCTTGCGATGATCCATGAGTCCTAGAGATTCAAGTAACAAGCGGCGCGGTGATCTAACGCAGAAACAACAAGCATACAATAAGTACTCATCTAATGCACAGGAAATCTCGAATAAAAGATCTAACCAGATAGTTCAACTTAAGAACCCTGGTTGCAAAAGAATCGAATCAAAACAAACTCCGAAAGTCGAAACTCGAGAGAAACCTCTCGGTTAACGATCCGAATTAGGTCAAAATTTCACAGTGGCAAAACTCTGTGAAAGTAGGGTAGTCGAACGGCGGTTTCGTTCTGAAACTCCAGCGCTTGAATCACCTGATTCCGATAAACGAGCGAGAAATAAAACAGTTTTGAAAATCAGATCTGAAATCAAATCGAAAATAACGGATTAATTCGATTAAAAAGAAAAACGACGAACGAGTTAAAAGCGAACGTTAGATTAACGTAACGAATCTAACGAACGCGTTCACTGAAACGAACGGTTCGGTGAACGTCCGTTAATTAAGAAAACCGAAAAAAAACAAAACCGATCTAGGTTTTTAAAAAAAAACCGAACAAATATATATATATTTTTTAAAAAAAACCGGGCGGTTCACGGGGAATAGACCGAATCGGGCGGCGGGGCGGGCGGCTACCTCCGGCGATCGCCGGCGGCTCTCCGGCTCGGCTCGGCTCAGGCTGGCTCAAGGCCGAGGGGCGGCGTTCCCAGCGGGCGGCGGCTGTCCGGCGACGAGGGCGACGGCGGCGGCGTTGGCGCCGGCGGGCTCGGTCGGGAGAGGCGGGCGGGCGATGGGGTGAGGAGAGGGGGCCGGGGAGTATTAAGAAGGGGAGGGGGGTGGGGTGGCTTGGGAGGGGGTCAAGGGAGGCGGGTCGGGCGGACTCGGCGGCGGCGGGGTCTCGTGGCGGCGGGACTCGAGCGGGTCGGGCGCCTTGAGGAGACGAGGATGGGCAGGCGCGGGCCGGGCCGGAGGCTGGCTGGCTGGGCCTGGGCCTCGGTCCAGGTGGGGCGGCGTTGTTTTTTTTTAAATAAACTTTAAAACAAAACAAATAAAATAAATATCAAATGAACTCCAAATTAATTAAAACAAATTTTCTCCGACTCATAAAATGAATCGAACAAAATGAACTTTAAAAACAAAATACATGCAAAAAATATTTTAAATGCTCATTTTGCCTAAGCAAAATAAATCTTCAAAACCAAATTTGGTTTATTTATATTATCTTCATTTTCCTATTTGTTTGGGAAAGTCATTTTATTCCCTCTCAAGATATTTTTATAGGAAAACTTTATGAAGATAATTTAAATAATCCAATGATCCTATTTTCAAAATTTGAGGATCCCAAATATGAAAATTTATGAAACTTCCAACTTCTCCGAGGGTCCTTGAGTTGCGTGAAATTTCTAGGATCGGAAAATGCGAGAAAATAGGATATGCATGATGACCTAATGTATAACATTCCAAATTGAAAATTTGGGATGTTACAAACCTACCTTTAAGATGAATCTCGCCGAGATTCGGGTTGGCTAGAAAATAGGTGAGGTGGTCCTTAAGCAAAACTTCCTACCTTTCCTGTGTGGCTTCATCCTCGGTGTGGTGGCTCCAATGAACTTTGCAAAACTTGATAACCTTGCTGCGGGTAACTCTGCTGGCATAATCGAGAATCTTAACCGGCTTTTCCTCATATGTCAAGTCATCCTTCAACTGAATTGCCTCCAGTGGCACCGTGTCTCTTAACGGTACCTCTGCTATCTCGGGTGACATTTCTTCAATCGAGAAACATGGAATACATCATGAACTCCCGACAGTCCTTCCGCAATTCCAACTTATACGCAACTTCTCCCATGCGTTGCAAAATCTTATATGGTCCAACAAAACGGGTGCTAACTTTCCTTTAACTCCAAACGCTTCACTCCTCGGCGGGGATACTCGAGATATACTCTGCTCCAACTTCATACTCAATCGCTTTGCGCTTTGAATCGGCATAGCTCTTACATGCGGACTGGGCTACCTTGAGCCTGCCTCGAATCAACTTAACTTTCTGTTCGCACTCCTTAATCAAATCTGGTCCAAACAAGCGGCGATCTCCGGTTTAGTCCCATGACAACGGTGTCCTGCACCTTCTTCCATACAAGGCCTCGAAAGGTGCCATCTTTAAACTGGTTTGGTAACTGTTATTGTAGGAAAATTCTGCATACGGCAAATTGTCATCCCAACTAGATCCATAATCTAGTGCACAAGCTCTCAGCATGTCCTCTAAAATCTGATTGACTCTCTCGGTCTGTCCATCGGTCTGTGGGTGAAAAGCTGTGCTGAACTCCAATCGGGTTCCCAATGTTTCGTGCAACTGGTTCCAAAATTTCGAAGTAAACTGGGTTCCTCTGTCTGATACAATGCTCCTTGGAATTCCGTGTAAGCACACAATTCTGGTCATGTATATCTTTGCCAACTTAGCACTGCTATAGGTAGTCTTGACTGGAATGAAATGAGCTACCTTGGTCAAACGGTCGACTATGACCCAAATCGAGTCATATCCTGAACGGGTCTTTGGCAAACCTGTGATGAAATCCATGCCTAGTTTATCCCACTTCCATTCGGTATCGGCAATGGTTGTAACAATCCTGCCGCTTCGATGTTCCGCTTTACTTTCGACATACGTCAAAACTGCTACATACTCCGCAATATCCTTCTTCATTCCGGTCCACCGAAAATATTCTTCAAATCCAAATACATCTTAGTATTTCCTGGGTGAATCGAATAGGGTGAATCATGGGCTTCTTGTAAAATCAACTTCCGATCTCCGGGTCATTGGGCACATAAACACGGTCTTCAAACCATAGGGTATCGTGCTCGTCCTCACGAAATCCTTTAGCTTTTCCTTTGCTCATTTTCTCCTTTATAGAGGCAACTTCCTTATCTGCCTTTTGGGCTTCTCGATTTTCTCCATCGATGTCGATGAATCTCCAATGCTGCTACATAGCCTCTGGAACTATTTCCAAACATAGCTCTCGAAGGTCCTCGGCTAACTCATTGGGTATTACTCCCATCATTAGGGTATTGACGTGGCTCTTACGGCTCAATGCGCCTGCCTTTCGACATTAGCCTTTCCGGGTGATAATGCAATCTCATATCATAATCCTTGATTAGCTCTAACCATCTCCTCCGTCTCGAGATTCAATTCCTTCTGGGTGAAGATGTACTTCAAACTCTTGTGATCCGTATATACTTCACAATGATTTCCAATGAGAAAATGTCTCCACGTCTTCAAGGCATGCACAACGGCTGCTAACTCCAAATCATGAGTGGCATAATTCAACTCATGGGGCTTAAGTTGTCGTGAAGCGTCGAACAACTCTTCCTTCCTGCATAAGCACTGCTCCAAGTCCTCGACGTGAAGCGTCGCAATACACCTCATAATCCTTAGTTTGATCTGGCAATATCAAAACTGGTGAGGTAACCAATCTTTTCTTCAACTCCTGAAAACTTGCCTCACAGTCCTCAGTCCATATGAATTTGTTTTCCTTCTTCAACAATTCTGTCATAGGCTTTGCAATCCTTGAGAAATTCTCAATGAATCTTGGTAGTATCCTGCGAGTCCAAGGAAACTCAATCTCTCAAACTGTCGTTGGTGCTTCCCATTTGGTTACGGTCTCAACCTTTGTGGGGTCAATCGCTATTCCTTCTCCGGATATAACATGTCCGAGAAATCCAACTTCCTTTAACCAAAATTCAAATTTGCTGAACTTGGCATACAACCGGTGTTCCTCGGTTTCCAAAACCAATCTCAAATGTTCCTTGTGTTCCTCTTCATTCTTCGAGAAAATCAAAATGTCATCAATGAACACCACGACGAACTTGTCCAAAAACTCCATAAACACTTTGTTCATCGGGTTCATGAAATAGGCTGGTGCGTTAGTCATCCAAATGACATAACGGTATACTCATACAGTCCATATCTCGTGGTAAATGATGTCTTGGGTATGTCTTGCTCCGAATCTTCAATCGATGGTACCACGATTGCAAGTCGATCTTAGAAAACACTTTGGCTCCTT
>JAHIAM010005495.1:0-73236 GCA_021605205.1 Aegilops longissima | reverse complement strand
GCTACGAGCTGGCAATTCATAGAAAACATTCAAAACAATCGATGATTATGCATCTCTGCGACTCACATGTCGGAGGCAATATTTACTTCACAACTAAAGAATAAAGAAAAAAATTGATCGGCTGCTGGCAGACAAAGGCGTCCCATTCAAAATATCGAGCATGTCTTGCTAAAATCAATGAGCAAAATTTGACAAGGTTGTCCCATTCCAAAATATCAAATGCCTATGATTGTGGAATGGGCAGGGGTTTAATAATCGTCTCAATGTATCTATAATTTTTATTGCTCCATGCTATATTATCTCTGTTTTTGGCAATATTGGGCTTTATTATCCACTTTTATATTATTTTGGGACTAACCTATTAACGGATGCCCAACCCAGTTGTTGTTTTATGCCTATTTGGTGTTTGAGGAAAAGGAATATCGAATGGAGTCAAAGCGGAGCGAAATCAATGGGAGAAGTAATTTTTGGAAGGAAAGCCACCAGATAGACTTGGACTCTATGTCAGAAGATACGGGAGCTGGCCACGAGGGTGGGGGGCTCGCCCACCCCCCTAGGGCGCGCCCCCTGCCTCGTGGGGCCCCCGAAGCTCCACCGACGTACCCCATGCACCCATATATACCTACGTATCATAAAACTTCCAGAAAAGAAGATAGATCGGGAGTTCCGTCGCTGCAAGCCTCTATAGACACCAAAAACCTCTCGGGAGCCGTTCGGCACCTGGGAGGAACCCATCACCGTGGCCATCTTCATCATCCGGCGCTCTCCATGACGAGGAGGAGTAGTTCACCCTCGGGGCTGAGGGTATGTACCGATAGCTATGTGTTTGATCTCTCTCTCTCTCTCTCTCTCTCTCTCTCGTGTTCTCTCTCGTGTTCCCTCTATGGCACGATCTTGATGTATCCCGAGCTTTGCTATTATAGTTGGATCTTATGTTTCTTCTCCCCCTCTACTCTCTTGTGATGAATTGAGTTTCCCCTTTGAAGTTATCTTATCGGATTGAGTCTTTTATGAGAACACTTCATGTATGTCTTGTCGTGTTTATCTGTGGTGACAATGGGATATCACGTGCCACTTGATGTATGTTTTCGTGACCAACTTGCATGTTCCTCCCATGAACCTATGCATAGGGGTTGGCACACGTTCTTGACTCTCCGGTAGAAACTTTGGGGCACTCTTTGAGGTACTTTTATGTTGGTTGGATGAATCTGAGATTGTGTGATGCATATCGTATAATCATGCCCATGGATACTTGAGGTGACAATGGAGTATCTAGGTGACATTAGGGTTTTGGTTGATTTGTGTCTTAAGGTGTTATTCTAGTACGAACTCTTTTATAGATCGATCTGAAAGAATAGCTTTGAGGTGGTTTCATACCCTACCATAATCTCTACGTTTGTTCTCCGCTATTAGTGGATTTGGAGTGACTCTTTGTTGCATGTTGAGGGATTGTTATATGATCTACCTATGTTATTATTTTTGAGAGAACTTGCACTAGTGAAAGTATGAACCCTAGGCCTTGTTTCCCATCATTGCAATACCGTTTACGCTCACTTTTACCACTTGTTACCTTGCTGTTTTATATTTTCAGATTACAAAACCTATATCTACCATCCATATTGCACTTGTATTACCATCTCTTACGAACTAGTGCACCTATACAATTTACCATTGTATTGGGTGTGTTGGGGACACAAGAGACTCTTTGTTATTTGGTTGCAAGGTTGTTTGAGAGAGACCATCTTCATCCTACGCCTCCCACGGATTTATAAACCTTAGGCCATCCACTTGAGGGAAATTTGCTACTGTCCTACAAACCTGTGCACTTGCAGGCCCAACAACGTCTACAAAAAGAAGCTTGCGTAGTAGACATCAAGCTCTTTTCTGGCGCCGTTGCCGGGGAGGCTAGGTAAGTGAAGGTATATCTTTAGATCTTGCAATCGAATCTTTTTGTTTCTTGTGTTAGCACTAGTCTAGTTTATAAAAGAAAATTACAAAAAATGAAATTAAGTTTGTCTCATACGCTTCACCTTTTTAATATCTTTCATGAGAATGATGGGAAGGAAAATTGTGCTCAAGTACTAGAAGAAGAATTACATAGAATTCTTGGCATTAAATCTTTGAATGATGAGCATGATTGCAATGTTGTTAGTATGAATTCCTTGAATATCCATGATGCTAATGATATGCAAAGCCACAAGCTTGGGAAGCTATGTTTGATGAAGATGATATTTTTGTCCCCAAAGCTTTGATGAGAAAATTTACTATGATGAAAGCATGCCTCCTATCTATGATGATTATTGTGATGACACATATGCTTTAAATAATAATGATAACCATGAAACTTGTCATCTTGATCTTAATTTTCATTCACATGATAGTTATTTTGTTGAGTTTGCTCCACTACTATTCAAGAGAAGAAATTTGCTTATGTGGAGAGTAACAAAATTTCTATGCTTGTAGATCATGAAAAGAATACTTTAGGTGCTGGTTATATTGTTGAATTCATTCATGATGCTACTGAAAATTATTATGAGGGAGGAATATATGCTTGTAGGAATTGCAATAATATCAAGTTTCCTCTCTATGTGCTTAAGGTCTTGAAGTTATGCTTGTTTTACCTTCCTATGCAAGTTGATTATTGTTACCATAAGTTGTTTGCTCACAAAATACCTATGCATAGGAAGTGGGTTAGACTTAAATGTGCTAGTCATATTCTTCATGATGCTCTCTTTATGTTTCAATTCTTATGTATTATGTGAGCATCATTGAAATCATCATGCCTAGCTAGGGGCGTTAAACGATAGCGCTTGTTGGGAGGCAACCCAATTTTATTTTAGTTTCTTGCTTTTTGGTTCTGTTTAGGAATAAATAATACATCTATCCTCTGGTTAGATGTGTTTTCATCATTTTAATTAGTGTTTTGTGCCAAGTAGAACCTTTGGGAAGACTTGGGTGAAGTCTTATGATCATGCTGTAAAAACAGAAACTTTAAGCGCTCGAAATTAGCTAGAACTTTTTACTGGAGAGTGCTATTTAGTTGATTCTTTTGCAGATGATTACTAGACAAATTCCTCAGGTCCACCAATTTATTTTAGAATTTTGGAGTTCAGAAGTTTGCGTTAGTTTCAGATTACTACAGACTGTTCTGTTTTTGACAGACTCTGTTTTAATTGTGTTGTTTGCTTATTTTGATGACTCTATGGCTAGTAAAATAGTTTATAAACCATAGAGAAGTTGGAATAAAGTAGGTTTAACACCAATATAAATAAAGAATGAGTTCATTACAGTACCTTGAAGTGGTGTTTTCTTTTCTTTTGCTAGCAGACTCACGAGTTTTACATTAAGTTTTGTGTTGTGAAGTTTTCAAGTTTTGGGTAAAGATTCGATGGAATATGGAATAAGGAGTGTCAAGAGCCTAATCTTGGGGATTCCCAAGGCACCCCAAGGTAATATTCAAGGACAACCAAGAGCCTAATCTTGGGGATGCCCCGGATGGCATCCCCTCTTTCGTCTTCGTTCATCGGTAACTTTACTTGGAGCTATATTTTTATTCACCACATGATATGTGTTTTGCTTGGAGCGTCATTTTATTTTCTTTAGCTTTGCTTGCTGTTATTTATAATAATGTTTTGAATCTTTAGTTTCAGTAAAAATGTCAAGGATAGCCTTTGCCATGCTTATTTTGCTAGTATACATGTTGCTGTTTGAAAACAGAAAGTTTACCGCTGTTGCAAAAATTCCCTAGAAAAGTCAGACAGTGGTATAATGTTGAATCTTTTTGCATATTGAGCTCTTATAAATGTATTACAGTGGTAATTTTAGTTCATAATTTTTGGAGTTAGGGAAGTATGATGAATCTTGCATTCTTTACAGACTATACTGTTTTAACAGATTGCTGTTATGTTTGCATTGTTTGCATATGTTTGCTTGTTTAATGAGTCTATTTAAGGATAGGAGTATTAAATATGCAGAGGCATTTAGTATGCAATGTTCAATAATAATTTTAGTGATTTGTTACAGTAGGAGATGATAAGGTTTTGCATTGGTTTATACTAACCTATCTCACGAGTTCTTATTGAGTTTGTTGTGAATGAAGCTTTTGATAAAAGAGAAACCATGATATGAGAGGAATTAAGGAGACACAAAGTTCAAGCTTGGGGATGCCCAAGGCACCCCAAGATAATATTTCAAGAAGTCTCAAGCATCTAAGCTTGGGGATGCCCAGTGAGCATCCACCTTTCTTCTTCAACAACTATCGGTTAGTATCGGTTGAGCCTAAGTTTTGATTCTTCACATGAGTTGTGCTATCCTTGAAATGTCATTTTATTTTGTTTTGCTTGCTGTTTGGATACAATACCAAGATCTGAAATTATTAAATGGGAGAGTCTTCACATAGTTGTATAATTAATCGACTACTCATTGATCTTCACTTATATCTTTCAGATAGTTTGTCATTTGCTCTAGTACTTCACTTATATCTTTTAGAGCACAATGGTGGTTTTATTTTAAAGAAACTATTGATCTCTCATGCTTCACTTAGATTGTTTTGAGAGTCTTTAATAGCATGGTAATTTGCTTAATATTAATATACTTGGTATTCAAGATTTGTGAAACTTTCTTTTGGGTGCGTTGAATACTAAGAGAAGTTTGATCCTTGATGATTGTTTTTAGATATGGAGGTAGTGATATTAAAGTCATGCTAGTTGGGTGATTATTAATTTAAAGAATGCTTGTGTTGAAGTTAGCAAGTCCGTAGCATGCATGTATGGTTAAAGTTGTGTAACAAATTTGAAACATGAAGTGTACACGGCTTGTGCATCCTTATGAGTGGCGGTCGGGGACGGCGATGGTCTTTCCTACCAATCTATCCCCTAGGAGCATCGCGTAGTACTTGATTTTGATGACTTCTAAATTTTTCAATAAGTATATGAGTTCTTTTGACTAATGTTGAGTCCATGGATTATCGCACTTTTACCTTTTAGCCTTTGCTAGCCTCTTGATGCCGTGCATTGCCCTTTCTCACCTTGAGAGTTGGTGCAAACTTAGCGGTGCATCAAACCCGTGATATGATACACTCTATCACACATAAGCCTCCTTATATCTTCCTCAAAACAGCCACCATACCTACCTATTATGGCATTTCCATAGCCATTCCGAGATATATTGCCATGCAACTTTCCACCGTTCCGTTCATCATCATCATGACATACTTTAATTTTGTCATATTGCCATTGCATGATCATGTAGTTGACATAGTATTTGTGGCAAAGCCACCGTTCATAATTCTTTCATACATGTCACTGTCGGTGTCAAAACCGGCGGATCTCGGGTAGGGGGTCCCGAACTGTGCGTCTAGGCAGATGGTAATAGGAGACAAGGGACACGATGTTTTTACCCAGGTTCGGGCCCCCTCTCGATGGAGGTAATACCCTACTCCTGCTTGATTAATATTGATGATATGGGTAGTACAAGAGTAGATCTACCACGAGTTCAGAGAGGCTAAACCCTAGAAGCTAGCCTATGGTATGATTGTTGTTCGTCCTATGGACTAAAACCCTTCGGTTTATATAGACACGAATAGGGTTAGGGTTACCGAGTCGGTTACAATGGTAGGAGATCTACATATCCGTATCCGAAGCTTGCCTTCCATGCCAAGGAAAGTCCTATCCGGACATGGGGCGAAGTCTTCAATCTTGTATCTTCATAGTCCGAGTCCGGCCAAAGATGATAGTTCGGCTATCCGGACACCCCTAGTCCGGGACTCCTCGGTAGCCCTGAACCGAGGCTTCAATGGCGGCGAGTCCGGCCGCATATTGTCTTGACATTGCAAGGCAGGTTCCTCCTCGAATACTTCATAGAAGGTTTTGAACACAAGGATAGTGTCCGGCTCGCAAAACAAGTTCCACATACCACCGTAGAGAATAATTTTTGCAGATCTGCTGACATATTCATGGTAGCGACATCACACAGGCCAGCCTTTATTTGAATCGTTTTCTTGTCCCACCTCAGTAGCGTTTAGCGGCGGTTTCCTTAGCACGTCTTACCAAAGCGTGATCGTGCCCCTTATTCAGGATTCTCATCAATACGGACGTCGGTAACAACGCGCCATTGATTGCGGCGCTTGGGAGATAAGCGAGTTTTATCGGGCTGGTGGGGGCGCATAACTTTGCCCGTCCATATAAGGGATAAGGATCCACCTTTTACCTCGCCTTCCTCCTCCTTGCTCATCCATTTCCGCTTTCTCTGAGCTCCAGGCGCCCAAGTCCGCATCCCTCCTCAACCTTCTCCAGCCATGTCCGGAGGCGGGAGGTAGGTGGATGGTCTCCTCCGTCACGGAGGACTAAGTAAAAAGATTGCGGAAGGCGGATACTTGTCGGTGACGCCGCATCGGCTGCCCGACGAGGCAGCTCGTCCCCACCCAGGCCCCATGAGAGGTCATATTTCGCCCACTTCCTCCATGGACTGGGTTTCCACTTCACCCATTAAATCAGGGGCTCATGTTCTACTCGTCCTAGATTTCCATGATCGGCCCAATTTTATCCTCAACATCTCGGTGTTCATAAATGCGTGTGCGAGGCCTTCCTCTGCATCCAGCCCCGCCCGACTTATGGTGAAGACCTTCAATGTCAAGCCGAAGGTAGTGGGCGGCCGTAGCCAGTCTTGGGCGCCATGGTTGGCAAGATGGCCAACGTCTTATGGCTTGATGGCTCCTTTGTGGAGACCGTGAAGGGGTGGCAATCGGGGTGGTTCTACATCACCGAGCCGTGCGACCCTAGTTGGGCGGCGGCCCCCGAATTCAGATCTGGTTTCCCCACGCGGCTCACCTCCTGGAAAGAGACCGGCCTGACGTGGGGCAATCCGGGAGAGCTGACCGGACTCCAAACCTGCATGCAAACCCTGGTGAACAAGAATCTCAGGCTTGTCAATGTAGTCCAGGTTATGCTCATCCGCGGATCCTCCGTGCCAACAACGGGCCTTCAAGTTGTGGGAGTTCGATCCGGCACAGCACCAAACCACTGAAGAGGCTCTTGACACTATATGCGAAGATGCGTGGAAGGTGCTGTTCAAGGCGCCGAGGCTCCTAAATGCGCTACCGAAGATCGCGGTTTTAGCTTCATGGCGTCAAGCTACCGAGGTAAGCTATTTTGCCCTTCACGGGACTCTTGTTTTCATAGTTTAATTCTATCGGGATCTAAACTCCCTTGCCTTTGGCAGGAGGTGGCGGACACGTCCGGGCAGGTTCTTGTCCGGCTCCTTGCGGAAGACCCAGCGCGCCCGCTTGATGGGGCTGCTGGTTCCGTACCACGTGGTGCGGAGAAGAAAACCAAGAAGAAGGCGCGGGAACTCGAAAAGTGCGGCGCTGGTGTTGCGGAATCATCATCCGGCGGCTCGGCGGAATCCTCCGTGAAAGCGAGGGGAGGAAAAAGCTTCTCCCCAATGAGGGAGAGAAGAAAGGAAGGCCTCCCCAAGCTGGGGAGGCGGAGAATCAGAAGGAAGAACCCTTCCTCGGGCGTCTCCACCTTGCCGGCAGCGAGGAGGAGTGGCCCTCAAGGGCCAAGCCTGGCGAGATCGTAAGTGTCCAGGATACCCATGGCCCCTTTTTTATTCATTGCATAGTGTTCTCTAATGCGAACAATCATGCAGACCGCCCAAGATGAGCTCGCCGCCGTCAAGAGGTCCCTGAATTCGTCCAAGTGGAGCACTTCTCTTCGACCGCCTCCTCGCCTCGCGCGCCGGCAGCAGCTGAGGTGGGGCCCCAAGGGGGCCTGATCGAGAGGAGGTGGTGCGGAGGCGCCACAAGGCAGCCTCCCGGACTCAGCGTGAGGGCGGGACCCCAGGGGCTCTAAGCCCGACCCTTGTCCGGACTCCATCTGGAACCTTGGCGGTTCGAAGTCCGACATGGCGGCCCTTCGTAAGAAGGGTAAGGCGCCGGTGCCCTCCGTCCAGCTGGAGGCACGGATAGCTTCTTTGGGCGCTTGACACTTCCATCGAGGAGGAGCACCGCACCGTTATGAGTGTGGTGATCCGAAAGTTCGATCCGCCAAGGCGGGTGGTGGCTTCTGTGACCTTCTAACGGGCTTTGAGGTAAGTTTTAATATATGTAAGAAGATTACCGCATAGAGCGGTAGCCTGATGCTTAGTTAGGTGTTAGGAAAGAAAAGCGAGCGAGGATCTAAAAGATATCGCATGAGTGTAACATAATTATGTCGATATGGGAATGCGAGGCTGCTGCGACCTCGGCCGCACCATTGCGGAGGTCAATACTTTGAAGGAGAGCCTCGAGTGGTCCGAGAACAAGCTCGGCCGTGCCAAGAAGCAGCTCGAGGACAAGGAAGGTAAGCAACACTGGCGGGAATATGCATATAAAAATCGGTTGCCAAAAACAAGAGAATAGCGTGGATATCGCGGGGCCCACGAGCAGTGGCGACCACTGAAGGAAATGGTGTCATGGCCGAAAACAAAGAGGCAGGGGCCTGCCAGCGAGAGAAGGGGGCGCGGCTGGCGGAGAGTGCGGCAAGAGCTCCGGGCTCGTGGAAAACACGAGTTTGGGCGTGACTCGAACTTCGAGTCGAGCTTGCCTCGGCTCTTGAGAGTGCCAAAGCCGCTAGGGCGAAGCCCAAAAAGCCCTCCGGAGATTGAGGCAATAAAAAGAAGATCGCGGCGGGTAAGGAATTCTTTATCGAGCAAGAATGTAAAGTCAATTATCATTACTTACCCAAATCCGGAGCTCTCTAGGGCGTTGGCGAGACCTGCCTCGGGTGTGTCGATGCGCCACTTTCTACCGAGCGAAGAAGGGCTCGGCGGAAAAGGTGTTACGGTCTCGGTATGTTGAGGCGGACACCAGTGCCCATGGCGACCAGTGAAGCGGTTAGTCGAGCTCCACAAGGTCGCCGAACAGGCCATGAAGAGCCTTATAGCTCGGATGTGGCGGATGGAGCCATGCACAGGAGCTACTTGGGCTAGTCTGCGGCGGTGGTGGGCGCTTGTCCATGGATCGGCGTCATCAAGCGCTCCGTCTGTATTGAAGGTGCCGTGGGGCCTTGCCCTTACTAAGGTGCCTTGGGGCAAACTGGGCCAAGAAGCTTGTGACGGACGGACCGCCACTAGGCAAGGATTATCATAAGACGAAATGTATTATGAGGCGTCCTTAAGTGCCATATTATAGCGGGCGAATGCTCCAAAGATGTAATTTTTGAGTAGACTCGCATTTGTTATCCTGTACGCTGAAAACTTGTTCATATGCGCTAAGCAACTCTTTTGAATTTAAAATATTACCTTCTGTGCGGCCGTTTATCAAAATTGAGAGATGGCTAGTCGTTGGCTTCATCCCCCATGCCACGAGTGCTGGGGTGTTCGGGATAAACATGAGCACTATTTTTCCCATTCTTGGGTCCTTCAAGGGAGGCGCTCAACACAACGAACCGAGCAACGGACTATCTTGCTTGAACACTCTCACTTAGCCATAGAATTCTATAATTTTAAATTTCGGCAAAGCCCTAGTATTCGGAAGACCGAGTTGAGGCGCTATCCTGCATTGGCCGGACGGTGCAGTTCCTCGCTCTAAGCGGCATAAGTCTTTAGGGACTCGAAGAAACCTCTCGAACAGCGACGGATCTTGCCCTATCATGACGGTCAGTTTAGCTTTCTCCGAGGTGCTCAACCCAGCTCAAGCTGAGGCACAATCGCGATGGTTCTCCAGCCTTCTTAGCGATATAATGGAGCGTAAGGTACCAAAACATGGGGCAGGCAAACCCAACTATTAACCCAAGACATGATTGAACCGATGCATATAATGCTATAAGTTAAGGTGCCACTCTTGTGAAAGTGTTCGGACTTGTCACACCATATTTTGGGGTACATAAGCCCACAGTGTATTAGCCGTACCAAATTATCGATTGCACAATGTTATAGATGAACATATATAATGGGAAAGAATTCAATAATAGGCAAGAGCTATATATTGTTTATTCAAAAGCGCAATGAAAGCGAGCGATACAAATAGTCGCTAAGCAAGGTATGTGATTTTGACATATCCCCTTCGAGGTAAGTTTGCGGTGTGGTATGTAAAACAATATCTTGCTCGTAATAGAGACCACTGGACACTCGGCGCAGTTTTACGCTTCCACGGCTGTTGCGTCGTGTATTCGGCGAGCAGCGGACGAGGCTTCTAGAGAGCGAGTCCTGAAAGTAAAAAGAAAAAAAGGAAAAAAGGGTGACACAAGCGGGGCCCACAGTGCGGTCTAGCCGCATTCTAGGCATGCCGTGGTGGTGGCCCTTCCCTATGCCCATGGTACTTCGGGCGTAATTACGTGCAGCGTAATCTGCGGCTTCACGAGTTCGCGAGGGCTGGGGTTGGGGCCGCATTACTCGCTTGTTCGGAGCGTGCGAGGCGGTCTTCTTGTAGGTTACTCGGTAGCGGCGGTGTCCGGTTGTTTATTGGCGGATGGAGAATCGGCCGTATGCTCCTCCGTTCGGAAGAGCGTTCGGTGTTTCCATTGGCCGTGATTACGCCTCGAGGGCTGACATCTTAAGCGAGTGCAGCGTAGTGCGGCACCGCATTGAATTTTGCGAATCACGGTTCGTCCGGCGGTCGCGTGATAGCCCGCTGCGGAGCGGGACTATGTCGAAGATTAACTCCTCGCTCGGGAAGTTATCCGGGATCGAAGACCACTTCAAGTGTAGCGAACTGTCTGTTGGCCTCTACACGGAATGGCGCCTTTAAAGGTCGTATTTGTGGGTTTGATCCCAGCGGGTCTATGCCCATTTGCGCCTGTATCACGATAAATCAGGTTCGAGGCTGCTGCCGCCGTCCATCAGGACTCTAGTGAGGTGAAATCCGTCGATAATTGGGTCAAGAACCAATGCGGCGAAACTGCCGTGACGGATGCTAGTGGGGTGGTCCCTTCGATCGAAGGTGATCGGGCAGGAAGACCATGGGTTGAACTTCGGGGCGGCTGGCTCCATCGCGTATACGTCCCTTAGTGCACGCTTCCGCTCCCTTTTGGGTATGTGGGTTGTGTATATCATGTTCACCGTACACACTTGTGTGGGAAAGCCCTTCTGTCCTCTATTGTTTGACGGCCGGGGCTCCTCCTCGTCGTTGCTATGCAGCCCCTTGTCGTTGTTTTCGGCGGTTAGCTTGCCTGCTTGCTTGAACACCCAACAATTCCTGTTGGTGTGGTTGGCTAGTTTTAAATGGGTGCCGTGTATCGCTGGCGATTGATATTCGGTCCAAGTTGGGCCAGGCCTGGTATTTCTTTTGAATGGCTTCTTCCGTGACGGGTTTAGAGCCTCGAATCCGGCATTCTTGTCGTATCTTCACATTGTCACCGTTAATCGGCGTTTATGCTTGTTGCGTAGCGACCTGCCATTGCTGTCCTTGGTATCCGAACTACCGGGGTGTTTGGCCAAGTTGTTGCTTGAGCTAGCCAGCTGTCCTCTCCAGCATAAGCGGGTCATGAGTGTGGTGAGGGCTGCCATAGATTTCAGCTTTTCTGTCCTAGGTGCGGGCTAGCCACTCGTCGCGGATGTTGTGTTTGAAGGCTGCTAAGCGCCTCTGCGTCCGGACGATCGACAATCTGATTTTTCTTTGTTAGGAACCGTGTCGAGAATTGTGCGGCGATTCTTCTAGCTGCTGAATTATATGGCTAAGGTCATCGGCGTCGGTGGTCGCACATATGTGCCTGGAAGTTATCAAGGAATGCGGCTTCGGGTCCTCCCAACAACCGATTGACTCTGGCGGCAAGTTGTTGAGCCAATGCCGAGCTGGTCCTTTAAGCTTGAGTGGGAGGTATTTGATGGCATGTAGGTCATCACGCGGGCCATGTGGATATGGAGGAGATAGTCCTCGATCCGGACCGCAGGGTCTGCGGTGCCATCGTATGATTCGATGTTCTGAGTTTGAAGCCCTCGAGTTTGATGACCCATTACTTCATCTGTGAAGCATAGTGGGTGTCTTGGCGCCTCTGTATTGGGCTATATCGCGGCGTAGCTCATATGAGCTTTGTCTCTTGTGTTCGGCCGGCGAGTTCTTTGTATCCGGCATGGCGGTAATCATCCAGTCATTGGGCGCCCGCGATCTGTAGATCGATCTTGTTTTCCTTGCCTTATCCTCAATATGTCTTGCAAGTCCGGCGTGTTTTCCGTGCCTTGGTACTTTTTGGCGGCGTCAGGCGTGGCTTGGCGGAGGGCGAAGGCTTCTCTTTGCGGCCGTGGGGTGGCCGATCTGCCATGTCGTCTTGCTGGTGATGTGGGTGCTTCCTCCTCGATCGAGGCAGCGACCTGCGTTTGGGGTAGCTTTTGGAGGCGTTGAGTTCATACTCTTGGCTGCAAGGACTTGATCCATCTGTCGACTAGCAGGTTTTAGTCGACTCTAAATTGTTCTGCTTTTCTTGATGCTGCTTGCCATGGCCATAAGCCTGCGTTTAAAAGCGCTCTTGTTCGGCGGGATCCTGCAGCACGACAAATTAAATGCGTCGTCGAGGCTTGCCTCGTCTTCGGAGGAGCATAATTATCGTCCTCTACCTCTCTTTACGCACTATCGTGCGGACCTATTCTCCCTCTGTCTTTGAGTCCTGCTGGAGGGTCGTCTTCAACCTTGTCAAAGGTATTATTGTCTCCGTGCGGAATCACCGCTTTCTTTGTGGCGGGATTTAAGCGGCGCTTGTTGGCGTCGGCGCTTGGTTGTTTCTTGGAGGGTCATCCTCCATTGTTCCATCGCCATTCCCATCTTTTGGGATGTCCACCATGTATATGTCATATGATGAGGTGGCCTTCCGATTGCCCGTGGTAGCGGCTCTTGATCGTCTCGGCATCGTCGTCCATACCGTCGATGTCTTGGTCAATCGAACATGTCGGTTAAATCATCGGCGATGGCTACAATGTGGGTGGTGGGTGGGCGTTGAATTTCTTCGTCGTCCAATCCCAACCTTCGACCATAGTTGACGGGGCTCCACGACAAAGAGAGACTTTAATGAGTTCAGGATATTACCAAAGGCGAGTCTTTGAAAGATGTCGCGGTGAACTCCATAACGGCGCCCGATCGGATTCGGTGGCGAAGTCTGAGGAGGTTGGTCCGGAAAGGAGTCCGGCACAAGGAGTCTGAGCCGCAAAGGACAGGGATAGAGTTCGGCTCAATCGTCGTAGAGATTTCAGCCCCCGAGGTGGCGTCCAACCATCCGTCCTCGATTGGCGAAATCGGCCCCAAATTAATGGTCGGAGCGGATACTGGTGCGGCCTCTAGGGCACTGTTCGGCGGCAGAGCTAAACCATGCCCATCGAGACAGTGTGGCACGCTCGGCTGCGGCTCGAATCCGTCGAAGATCAAGTCTCCACGGATGTCGGCCATGTAGTTCAAACTTCCAAATCTGACCTGATGGCCAGGGGCGTAGCTTCGATCTGCTCGGATGGCCTAGCGAATTGGCTTGCATTGCAAAGCCGCCCGAATCTGAAGATCTGTCCGGGAGAAAAGTCTCACCTGGACCATGTCGTTGTTGATGATTGAAGGAGCCATCGGACCTATAGATGGCGACAGGAAGGAACTCTCAATGAAAGCACCAATGTCGGTGTCAAAACCGGCGGATCTCGGGTAGGGGTCCCGAGCTGTGCGTCTAGGCGGATGGTAACGGAGACAAGGGACACGATGTTTTTACCCGGTTCGGGCCCTTTCGATGGAGGTAATACCCTCTGCTGCTTGATTAATATTGATGATATGGGTAGTACAAGAGTAGATCTACCACGAGATCGAGAGGCTAAACCCTAGAAGCTAGCCTATGGTATGATTGTTGTTAGTCCTATGGACTAAAACCCTTGGTTTATATAGACACGAATAGGGTTAGGGTTACCGAGTCGGTTACAATGGTAGGAGATCTACATATCCATATCACCAAGCTTGCCTTCCACGCCAAGGAAAGTCCTATCACGGACACGGGACGAAGTCTTCAATCTTGTATCTTCATAGTCCGAGTGCGGCCAAAGATGATAGTTAACTATCAGGACACCACCTAGTCGAGGACTCCTCGGTCCTCTTGATTCATTGCACCATCCGGTACACCGCGGAGGCATTCATATAGAGTCATATCTTGTTCTAAGTTTGAGTTGTAATCCTTATGTTGTAATCAATAGAAGTGTGATGATCATCATTATTAGAGCATTGCCCAATCAAAAAAAGAAATGCCAAAAAAGGCCCAAAAGAAAATAAATAAAAAGGGCAATGCTACTATCTCTTTTTCCACACTTGTGCTTCAAAGTAGCACCTTGTTCTTCATGTAGTGAGTCTCATATATTGTGCTTCAAAGTAGTACCATGTTTTTCATATGGTGAGTCTCATAAGTTGTCTTTTTATACTAGTGGGAATTTTTCATTATAGAACTTGGCTTGTATATTCCTACGATGGGCTTCCTCAAATGCCCCAGGTCTTCGTGAGCAAGCAAGTTGGATGCACACCCACTAGTTTTCTTTTGTTGAGCATTCATAGCTCTAGTGCATCCATTGCATGGCAATCCCTACTCCTCATGTTGACATCAATTGATGGGCATCTCCATAGCCCATTGATTATCCTCGTCAATGAGAGACTTTCTCCTTTTTGTCTTCTCCACACAATCCCCATCATCATATTCTATTCCACCCATAGTGCTATATCCATGGCTCACGCTCATGTATTGCGTGAAGGTTGAAAAAGTTTGAGATTATAAGTATGAAACAATTGCTTGGCTTGTCATCGGGGGTATAGAAGTTGGGAACATCTTTGTGTGACGAAAATGAAGCATAGCCTAACTATATGATTTTGTAGGGATGAACTTTCTTTTGCCATGCTATTTTGAGAAGACATGATTACTTTGATTAGTATGCTTGAAGTATTACTATTTCTTTTATCAATATGAACTTTTATTTTGTATTCATTCAGACCTGAATATTCATATCACAAGTAAGAAGAATTACATTGAAATTATGCCAACTAGCATTCCACATCAAAAATTATCTTTTTTATCATTTACCTACTCGAGGACGAGCAGGAATTAAGCTTGGGGATGCTTGATACGTCTCCAACATATCTATAATTTTTTATTGCACTATGCTATATTATCTACTGTTTTGGGCAATATTGGGCTTTATTATCCATCTTTTATTATTTTGGGACTAACCTATTAGCAGGAGGCCCAGCCAGTTGTTATTTTATGCCTATTTGGTGTTTGAGAAAAGGAATATCGGGGCGGAGTCAAAGCGAACGAAATCAAGCTGGAGAAGTTATTTTTGGAAGGAAAGCCACGGATAGACTTGGACTCTACATCGAAGATCGGGAGCTGGCCACGAGGGTGGGCGCGCCCACCCCTAGGCGCCCCCACCTCGTGGGGCCCAGGCTCCACCGGCGTACCCCTGCACCCATATATACCTCGTGTCGTAAAACTTCCGAGCAGAAGATAGATCGGGAGTTCCGCCGCAAGCCTCTGTAGACACCAAAACCTCTCGGGAGCCCGTTCGGCACCTGGGAGGAACCCATCACCGATGGCCATCTTCATCATCCGGCGCTCTCCATGACGAGGAGGGAGTAGTTCACACTCGGGGTTGAGGGTATGTACCAGTAGCTATGTGTTTGATTTCTCTCCCTCGTGTTCTCTCTCATGTTCCCTCTATGGCACGATATTGATGTATCCCGAGCTTTGCTATTATAGTTGGATCTTATGTTTCTTCTCCCCCTCTACTCTCTTGTGATGAATTGAGTTTCCCCTTTGAAGTTATCTTATCGGATTGTGTCTTTTATGAGAACACTTGATGTATGTCTTGCCGTGTTTATCTGTGGTGACAATGGGATATCACGTCCCACTTGATGTATGTTTTGGTGACCAACTTGCGGGTTCCGCCCATGAACCTATGCAAAGGGGTTGGCACACGTTCTTGACTCTCCGGTAGAAACTTTGGGGCACTCTTTGAAGTACTTTTATGTTGGTTGGATGAATCTGAGATTGTGTGATGCATGTCGTATAATCATGCCCACGGATACTTGAGGTGACAATGGAGAATCTAGGTGACATTAGGGTTTTGGTTGATTTGTGTCTTAAGGTGTTATTCTAGTACGAACTCTTTTATAGATCGATCCGAAAGAATAGCTTTGAGGTGGTTTCGTACCCTACCATAATCTCAACATTTGTTCTCCGCTATTAGTGGCTTTGGAGTGACTCTTTGTTGCATGTTGAGGGATTGTTGTATGATCTACCTATGTTATTATTGTTTAGAGAACTTGCACTAGTGAAAGTATGAAACCTAGGCCTTGTTTCCCATCATTGCAATACCGTTTACGCTCACTTTTACCACTTGTTACCTTGCTGTTTTTATATTTTCAGATTACAAAAACCTATATCTACCATCCATATTGCACTTGTATCACCATCTCTTCACCGAACTAGTGCACCTATACAATTTAACATTGTATTGGGTGTGTTGGGGACAGGAGACTCTTTGTTATTTGGTTGCAAGGTTGTTTGAGAGAGACCATCTTCATCCTCGCCTCCACGGATTGATAAACCTTAGGTCATCCACTTGAGGGAAATTTGCTACTGTCCTACAAACCTGTGCACTTGCAGCCCAACAACGTCTACAAGAAGAAGGTTGCGTAGTAGACATCAGTTTGCCATCAGTTCGGGCATTGACATGGCACCTCGTGCTAAATACACCAGCTGTTCTTTTGTGCAGTTCCACAAAATCAACCAAATTCGCGCATAGCTTGTATGATTTCGCCCTTATATGTTTAGCAGCCTTGAACTTATCGGCACCTCCTTTCTTGTGGTGGAAATGAATGATTTGATGTACTCATGAACATTTTATGCAGTTCCCATTGAAATCAAGTGAGCACCCTGTTTGCACAAATACAAAAAGTGATTAGTATAAAGCAAAGCGTACTATGATTTGTGAGTTTCAACGAGGCACATACATGGTCCATGTAGAGCACACTTTTGAAAAATGGAACTCACTAGAAAGAATCCTAGAACAACATTGTACTCGCGCATCCACAGCAAAAAGGGAGATTTGTCGGTCCTTTTGAGCTGAAGTTAGTTTAGTCTTGTGGGGAGTAATGTAACCATCGTTCAAGCTGCTCCTTGATGAGAAGATAGACATGGCTTCTTCATCACAGCATAATCGGAACTAGTCACTTCACGTACTCCTTATTCTTCTTGAGAGGAAGATGATCCTATTGTGCAAAGACAAGAGGACTACTAAATGCTAGCATCCATGTTTGCTCGAAAAAAGGAAAGGAAATATTTAAAACAGCACAAATGAAGCACTTCTCAAGGACAATACCACTTTTTCATGGCAGTATCTAAGCAGTAGCACAACACCAATAGAGATGACAAAGCTCAATCATATGGATGAAATCGGTGGCGAGTACCAACCTTTGTCGGGAGGCTTATTGTGTAGAGCATACGGATGAAGCACTTCTCGGAACCATCATTTGCTATCTACGAGGGTGGCCATGCTTACTATATACTCCTCGATTAGTTAAATGTTTCCAACATCTTCTTGTGCAGTTCCACTAAAATATATGGTATCTTCAAGAAGATCCTGTTTGCACAAGTAGACATAATTACGTATGGCATCAAATCGGTGGCAAAACAATTGCTCGTTCCAGCCATAGCAATAAATTAAGATGCAAAACTATATCATTACTTGTGTCATCACAGTTCTAGTGCTTCATTACTGACAGGGAGTTGATTTTGTTTTTCTTCCGCTTGTTCTTCCCCTTCATCACTTGGTTCAATAACGAGCAAGCTTAGCCTTCAATGTAAGATTTGGCATGTCAATTAGGGAGCACAAGTATAGTACTAAACTTAATTTTCTAATGAAAGTGGCAAAATCAGGCTAGCAGTTGTGAAATATCCTTATCTTACCTCAATGGGATATTACGGTGCACATCTGATTAAGTCTTGTCTCCATTTGTGCAGTTCACTAAAATCAAGCAACATTACCGTACAAGTAGCACAACATATGAAAGCACCTGCTGCGAGAATCATGTGAAAGAATGCTAATCTTGACCTCTCATGATCGAATTCAAACAACTCACAAGAATAAGATCTGAACCAAATTAAGCCTTAGCGGATAGGAAGTAAGATCTCCTCTTGTGCAGTTCCACTAAGATCAAGCAATCAAGCAACGTTGTCGATGTGACATTTTGGTTGAACGCACAAAACACTCTTAAAACAAAAGTGTTTTGTCTTTGTGCAACAAAAGGTCACAATGTAACAATTAATAGATAACCTGTTTACAGAGGTGCAAAGGAAACAATTAGTGGTCAATAGCGGTGGATGACACGAAGCCAACAAAAAGAAGCATCTACCTTATCTAAATGGGAAAGAAAGCAAAGGCGTAGCATTTCTCAAGCGGGGCATTGATTAATATTAACATAGAGATTATATTAACAATAAAATTAGTTAAACATGTAATTTGCTTTTAAGCGTGGCATTGCATCAATTTTCTAGCGGCATTATTAGAGGTGTTTTTTACGAGGGACATTTTGGTGTAGGGACTAAAGAAACTCCATGTGGGTCCATCTAAACCAAGCAGGAGGGACTTTTAGGGACTAAAAGTGGGCATTTGGGACTAAAGAAAGAAGACCCGAGGAGTCTTTTGGGACTTTCCAACAGTTGCCCTGCCACGCATCGCACCTTATTTCTATTAGTTCATTACTAGGGGTAACATGGTCTTTTAGCATGTCATTTAATAACCTCTAGTCCATGTTTAGTCCACGGAACCAAGCGGTAGGGTGAAAGCGCCCTCGATGCGGCTATATCTCCCGTGTCGAAGCACGACTTAGAGGCATAACCGCATTGGAAGCAATGTCATAAGTGAGGTAATCTTCACACAACCCACGTAATACATAAGGAAAAGAGATACATAGTTGGCTTACAATCGCCACTTCACACAATACATGAGTAAAACATTACATCATACAGATACAATCAAGGTCCGACTACGGAACCAAAATTAAAAGACTACCCCAAATGCTACACAGATCCCGATCGTCCCAAGCTGAGCTCCACTCTTGATCAAGCTGGAGCGAAACAACACAAGAACAAGATCTTCATCGAGCTCCTCCTTGAGCTCGGGTCCAACACCTGCAGTTTCATCGGCACACCTGCAAACTGGTTTTGGAAGTATCTGTGAGTCAGGGGACTCAGCAATCTCACACCAGCGAGATCAAGACTATTTAAGCTTAAAGGTAGGACAGGGTAGTGAGGTGGAGCTGCAGCAAGCGACTAGCATATATGGTGGCTAACATACGCAAAAAAGAGGCGGGAGAGAAGGCAAAAGCACGGTCGAACAACTATGATCAAGTGATCACGAACTCCTACTTCGTCGGGCATAACCCGAAACCGTGTTCACTTCCGGACTCAATGAGAAGAGACCATCACAGTTACACCTTGATTGGTGTATTTTAATTAAGATCAACCGGGTTTTCTACAACGGACATTAACAAATTCCCATCGCCACATAACCGCAGACACGGCTTTGAAAGTTCAAACCTGCGGGGTGTCCCAACAACCCATGATAAGCTCTCGCGATCAACGAAGAATAGACCTTCTCCCGGGAAGACCGATCAGTCTCGGAATCCGGCTACAAGACATTCACAGCAATAAAACAAGTCCAGCAAGACCTCCGGCGTCTGACGACAATCCCGATAGTAGCTGCACATATCTCGTCTCGAGCCACGACCGGATAAGCGAAGCGTCTGAGGCAACGGCGTAACCCAAGTTGCCAAGGATGGTCCTGCAGGTGCTCTAGTTTGGACCAGCACTTAGACAAGCATTGGCCGGGGGTAAATAAAGATGACCCTTGAGGCGCGACTCCCAAGGGAAAAAAGGCTAGGAGAGGCAAATGTAGAACCAATGTTGGGCCTTCTTTGGAAAAGTCTTATTCAAAGCGAACTGTCAAGGGGTCCCATAAATCACCCGACCGCGTTAGGGACGCAAAATCCGGGAACATAACACCGATATGGCGGAAACTAGAGGCGGCAAGAGTGGAACAAAACACCGGGCATAAGGCCGAGCCTTCCACCCTTTACCAAGTATATAGATGCATTAATTAAATAAGATATATTGTGATATCCCAACAAGTAAACATGTTCCAACAAGGAACAACATCTCCATGTTCAACAAGGAACAAACTTCATCTTCACTGCAACTAACAACGCTATAAGAGGGGCTGAGCAAAGCGGTAACATAGCCAAACAACGGTTTGCTAGGAGGGTGAAAAGGTTAGAGGCGACATGGCAACATGGGTGGCATGATATAGCAAGTGGTAGGCATCGTAGCATAGGCATAGCAAAAGAAGCGAGCATCTAGCAAGCAAAGATAGAAGTGATTTCGAGGTATGGTCATCTTGCACGAAATCCATAAGGAAGAAGAACGAATCCATGAAGAAGACAAACGGACGAAGTCGAATGAGTCCTCACAACTCCGGAACGAAACCGAAGCTAACGAGAAAAGCAAACCGGAAACAAACAAACAGCATAGTAAACAATCATCACATAAACATGGCATGATGCACAATCAAATATGATGCATGTCCGGTTTAATGAGGCATGGCAAAGCAATATGCACAAACAATCCTACAAATTAAGTGGAGCTCAATATGCAACGGGTTGCATATTGACGGAACACCACATCACTTAGTTAGTTCACTCTTGATTAGGTACACAACAATATTAAATGTTATTAAGCATGGCAAGGGGTGAAGCAATATGAAACTACCTATCTAGGCAAGTTTAAATGAGGCCGGAAATAAGAAACAACAATTCCGGAAAATCCCCATATGCATATTATGGATTTGGAACAGATCTGACCTAAAGCATATTTTAGAGTTGTTAAACATGCAAAGAAATGCTACCATGTTAAACTAGGCATTTTTCTACCCCATTTACATATAAAGAACATTTAAATCCGAGTTACGGTTATTTAGTTATGAATTAAATCATTTTAACATGGCATAATAGCAAATTAATGCAAACATCAATTTAAACATTTTAAACATGGATGAAAACTGCATATTATGAAACTAGACAAAATTCTGAGCAAGTTTCATATATAATTTATTTAGATCGATGCAGTTAATTAGTTAGGATATGCATGAAGCTTAGGGGTTTTACGTAAAACAGCTAAATCACAGGATAAGCAGTAAAATCATGAGCAGGAAAAAACAAGATATGGGCCAAATCTAGGGTCTGCCCAGCAGCCTGAGGCGGGAGCTGCTCACATAGCCTCATGGGCGGTCGGTGAGGAGGAGGCAGGCCGGGTGGCGCCTTGGTAGGGGAGGCCGCCGTCTTGGGCAGGACACCGGGCCTGAGGTCGAACCCGGCAGAGACCGACCGTCGTCTCCTCGATCCCGAAACAGGACCCGGGAAGACAGGCGGCTGATGGCGGCCTTGGCCGGCGAGTATGAGGGCCGAGGAAGGGCGGATCAGGCGGCGGAATGGATCCGGTCGGCGGAGGGTCGTGGCGGCTCCTCGGAGCTCCGGCGATGGCGACAACCTGCGGGAGAGAGAGTAGCAGTGAGGAAGAGAGAGAGAAAAAAGGGAAGGAGGAGGAGAGAGAGGGGGGGGGGAGAGAGAGGGAGGAGGCGGGCGGCGAGGCTCGGCTGGTGGGGTTCTTGGCGGTGGCCTTGACCTCCCGGCGAGGAGCCCAGGCGAGGCGGCAATGCGGTGGCGAGGTGCGAGGCGGCGCTCCCAGCTGCTGAGCTGCAGCGTGCTCGCCCGGGCCCAGATGGGCTCAGCGGGCCCGATGGGTTCAGGCGAACTGGCGGGAGAGAGAGGCGGGGGCGTGTGGCGAGGGCTTGAGTGGCTCGAGTGGGCGAGACGGGCGCTGGCCCGTGAGGCGCGCCACTTGGCGGCTGGGTTCGCGGTCTTGAGCAGGCGAGGTGGGAGGTGGCGGTGATGATTGGGGCGCTGATTTTTAGGAGGAGGTTAGGAAGCTGCCCAAAATGGCATGGGGGTCTATATATAGCAGGTTTGCTAGGGTTTAGGGGTTTTGGAGCATTCGGTCCCTCGGATCACGATCCGATGGCACGGTCAGTGGAGGCTAGGTGGGCTGTCTTTGGAGAAATATCTTGAGAAGAGAGGAGAAATGCAGCCCGCACGATTTGGAGACGAAACATCCGGCGAAAATACGGCTATATCGGTTACATATATAGCGGTTGGGCGATCAAGCGAACTCGAATGCGATGAAACTTGGCGGCGGCCTGTCTACACTATAATAAGACCGCCGACAAGTTGCAGCCCATTCGAGAACATTATTATGCCACTTATAAAGTAATATCTCGGAGGTGCAGCGCGGCGTGCGAGTGTATCCGGACTTCGGAGCGGACAACGGAAGAACGGCGGAACCCGAGCGGATGCAAGTTTTGAAAAACATGCGGATGAAATGCAGATGATGCCATGAGATGAGATGCATAACAAAAACAAAATGCAAAACAACAGACAAAACCCAACCACGAAGGAAATAATAAATCACATCTCCGGAAAGGGCAAGAGTCGGAGTTACGAATATGGAAAGTTGTATCCGGGTGTTACAACACTCCACCACTACGAGAGGATCTCGTCCGAGATCTAGGATGGCACGGAGGGAAAAGGAAGAGGAAGAGAGAGGTAAAACTAAGTTGCTTCTTTGACAAGCAGGTGAAACCATGAACCTTGAGAGGTTGAGCGAAATGAAAGAAAGAAACGAAGGAAGATGACCAAGGTTGAAAACAATCCGTTAGAAAAGAGGAACAAGGAACATTACGATAGCTTGAAGGTTGAAAAGGCATAAATCAAGAGTTTAATGGACAAGATAGAATTCGAAACCACTCCGTTTAACACAAGATGAGAGAGGAAGAATGATATAATTTGGGCAGCACTCCGACTGAAAAATGGAAGGAATTGAACATGAACTTGAGAAGATGGGATGATACTTGATGAAATCAACAACATACTGCCTCCGGAACTATTGAAAGAATGGCACAAGGGGTAAGAAAGATTTCAGACAGCTCTCCGGTTGAGGAAGCAGGCAAAACTTGATAAGATGAGAAAACTTGAATGGATGACACAACACTCCGGTAAAATGGATAAGCAAGAAAAAGAACATGATCTTGACAAAGGAAAGATGATGGGTCGATGAGTGCAACTTCACGATGCCTCCGGAAGAAAATATAGAAGATAGATCATTGAAATAAAAGGATGGGGAAGAAAATGCCAACTTATGCAACAAATGAGCTTGAAAAGCATCCTTGCAAAGAAGAATTGAACGGAGTTGTTGGAAAAACAACAACGTTAAGGATAAACTTGTAGTGGGCTTATGAAAACATCTCAAAGTTATGAGGTGAGCTTACGCCACCAATGGAAACAATTGATTAGATTGAGAGCAACAAGGAGGCAAAAACTTGATTCACCGAGAGGACAAATGAAGAACTCGGGTCCTTTACAAGCACCATAATTAGCAACAATCCTTAGGGAAAGCTTTAGGTGAAATATAGCCCCAGACAACTCCAATGAAGAGATTGATGGATTTAAAATACCTCATTCTTGACAACATGTGAATCATGAAACACGAACTCAAATTGTCGAGAATGATATAACACCACCTCAAGAGATAAGGTAGAAAGAATTGCACTTGAATGCAAGAAGAAGAATACTTGAACTCCTCAAAACAAAACATGTGTTGAGCACCATGTTCAATTTTGAGTATAGCTTGCGGATCTTAACTCGAGAGAAATCTTGAAGAACAATTCGAAAAAGAAATGAATCCTTGACGAACCACCATGTAGAGCCTCCATGAAGAACTCCGGTAAACAAAAGGATGATAAAAGAAAGAGAAGTTGCAAACACAAGGTGAAACCTTGCAGTGATAAGATGAAGCTTTGAAATGATATAGCCGAGAAAACTTGGAACTCCGGAAAGAAAAATGAACAAATGAAATCAAGAATTTTGATGAACCTCCGGAATAAGGAATTGAATTTACTCGATGAAACAAGAATAAGAATTACATTATGTTGATCCTTCACCAATTAAATTGATGACAAGCAATGGATTTGGCATACTACTTATTCCCGTAGAAAAGATTAAGATAGATATGGCGCAAACTTGGGAAGGTCTTCAACGAACCACCGGTGGGATTGAAACAACGAATAAATTGATATGATAACAAAGGAAGTGAAATCTTGAACAAACCACCATAAAATTGAGAATGAGCGTAGCAAAGGCACAATTCACGGAAGAATTGTAAAAGCGAATAAAGATGCTTGACAAAATTTAGATACATTAGAGCGAAGAGATCATGAACTGATTAGAGGATATTTCGACGATGCACGGTGAGCTTTGGAAAACCGAGTTGAGCAGCTTGAATGGATAATTACGAGATGATGGGCTCAGAAGAATCAAACTGAAAAGACTCTGAAATACTCGGGTGGGTTAAAAGAATTCTCACAATCAAAACAATTATGAGGATGGCACAAAGCTAGAACCATGAATCTTGAAGAGAAAGGCGAGATTAAAGAGAAACTCTTCTTGATCTTCAAAATTCGAGAATAATGACGAAAACACCAACATGAATTGTTAAGGTAATCCGGAATGAAAATTAGAAAGGTTGAACCAACGATGAAAAGAATTTGAAAGATCTTGGAGAAAGACATTTGGTGATGATAATTCATTCTTCGTCAAACTTTGCAATGAATTTGAGAATAACTCAGGAAAAAAATTAGAAGAGTCGGGTAAGATCACAGGAAAGACACGTGGGTTAGGGCCCTCAAAAGAACCACCGTTGAACAATTGTTTGAAATAGATATTGCACGGTAGAATTAAATGGCTTGAATGAGATAGCATCCTCAAAATAACTTGAGTGAATTGTGAATGGAAACTAGAATCTTACGAGATATCTTCAACACTCGGAACAATTGAATAGCGAGAAATGGAAGTGATTAAGAGATGCATCGACATGAAAAACATTTGAAATGATGAAAAGAATAAGATCAACACGAAAACTTGACTTACATCCACGGAGAAGAAAATTAGAATGGAACAATGATAAGGTTGAAACTTCCTTTAGCATCTTCATGAGAAATCACGGATAAAACATTAAAGGAAAAGAATGAAGAAACTTCACTCAATAAAAATGGATACTAGATTAAGAAATCTGAGTCCTTGAAGAAAAAGGGGTGGGAGGGCGGGAAATCAAAACAACTTGGGTCGGATGAAACGAACACCGTTGAGAAAAGCTTAGAATTGATCTTGCGAATGTTGGAATTATCGGATTCACTTGAAGAGAAGCACGCCGGTTGGAAAAGAATTGACATGACCAGCTCAGTGATCGAGAAGGATTAGTATTCACATAGCAATATGAGAACACCACTTAGGAAAGGTATGGAATCAACACTTGACATTGAAGCAACTCGAATACCACAAAACAAAACAAAAACAAAGTTGGCTTCAAGAATGAAACAAACACATGATAGAATTTACGCCCAAAGTGTTAGTGGTGGGGCCCTACGGACCTGATATAGCGAACGAATGACAAACAAGGCGTCCCGAATCAGCATAGCCAAGGATTCTTTAAGGCGTCTCGCGACCCTTGTATCGGCCGTGAATGGGCGGACCACTGCGTTGAACCCCAATCTCAAATCATACATCAGCCGGAAAGAATATCTAGGAGCTACTAGAATTCCCACCTATAAACTCCGAAACTTTCTGGTTATGCAATCAGGTGTTGGGGATCTGAGGGACACAAAATATATCACCCAAACTAACAATACCTAGATCCATTTGTATCCATCCGTCAACACATAACCAAGAAATCTCCGAAATCGTGTACCTCGACCTTGAAAAACATCCGTTATACAAGTCATGGCAATACTCCCTTTTCGCCACGATCTTGGGCTATCGAGGTTATCTCACCAACAAGCGCACAAAAGAGATTTCGATGTCGGTAAAACTCGGTATTCGAGCTGCAGCGATAAAATTGTGGCGACAACACCTCGGAGCTCAACTCCCGGGACACTGCCACAACCCTAAATGTCGGGAGGCACCAAGAACAATGTTCTCGTCACAAAACCATCGAACGATTCCAAGATACCCGTGATCCTAAAAAAAATTTTAGTGAAATTTGAGGAGAGAAGAGTCAAAACTCTCGTCGGGATACCTCACCGGGCGACGAAGGGAGGGGGAGTAAAAAAATCTACTCTCCGATATATATAATCCTAAGACTCAAAACATTTTCCATTCTAGACTCAACAACGTCGACAAACAATCAAGTAGGGGCTCCTAAGTCGGGAAGGCTCGATTACCAACTTGAAGCGCCCTCGATGCGGCTATATCTCCCGTGTCGAAGCACGACTTAGAGGCATAACGCATTGAAAGCAATGTCATAAGTGAGGTAATCTTCACACAACCATGTAATACATAAGGAAAAGAGATACATAGTTGGCTTACAATCGCCACTTCACACAATACATGGGTAAAACATTACATCATCGAGATACAATCAAGGTCCGACTACGGAACCAAAATAAAAGACTACCCCAAATGCTACAGGATCCCGATCGTCCCAAGCTGAGCTCCACTCTTGATCAAGCTGAAGCGAAACAACACAAAGAACAAGATCTTCATCGAGCTCCTCCTTGAGCTCGGGTCCATCACCTGCGGTTTCATCGGCACACAAACTGGTTTTGGAAGTATCTGTGAGTCAGGGACTCAGCAATCTCACACCAGCGAGATCAAGACTATTTAAGCTTAAAGGTAGGACAGGGGTAGTGAGGTGGAGCTGCAGCAGCGACTAGCATATATGGTGGCTAACATACATAAAAGGAGGCGGGAGAGAAGGCAAAAGCAGTCGAACAACTATGATCAAGAAGTGATCTGAACTCCTACTTCGTCGAACATAACCCGAAACCGTGTTCACTTCCGGACTCAACCCGAAAAGAGACCATCACGATTACACCTTGATTGGTGTATTTTAATTAAGATCAACCGGGTTTTCTACAACGGACATTAACAAATTCCCATCGCCACATAACCGCGAGCACGGCTTTGAAAGTTCAAACCTGCGGGGTGTCCCAACAACCCATGATAAGCTCTCGCGATCAGCGAAGAATAGACCTTCTCCCGGGAAGACCGATCAGTCTCGGAATCCGGCTACAAGACATTCACAGCAATAAAACAAGTCCAGCAAGACCTCCCGTCTGCCGACAATCCCGATAGTAGCTGCACATATCTCGTCTCGAGCCCACGACCGGATAAGCGAAGCGTCTGAGAACCGGCGTAACCCAAGTTGCCAAGGGATGGTCCCATGCAGTGCTCTAGTTTGGACCAACACTTAGACAAGCATTGGCCGGGGGCTAAATAAAGATGACCCTTGAGTTAATTACTCCCAAGGAAAAAAAGGTGGAGAGGCAAATGTAAAACCAATGTTGGGCCTTCTTTGGAAAAGTCTTATTCAAAGCGAACTGTCAAGGGGTCCCATAAATCACCCGACCGCGTTAGGGGCGCAAAATCCGGGAACATAACACCGATATGGCGGAAACTAGGGCGGCAAAGTGGAACAAAACACCGGGCATAAGGCCGAGCCTTCCACCCTTTACCAAGTATATAGATGCATTAATTAAATAAGATATATTGTGATATCCCAACAAGTAAACATGTTCCAACAAGGAACAACATCTCCATGTTCAACAAGGAACAAACTTCATCTTCACTGCAACTAACAACGCTATAAGAGGGGCTGAGCAAAGCGGTAACATAGCCAAACAACGGTTTGCTAGGAAGGGTGAAAAGGTTAGAGGCGACATGGCAACATGGGTGGCATGATATAGCAAGTGGTAGGCATCGTAGCATAGGCATAGCAAAAGCGAGCATCTAGCAAGCAAAGATAGAAGTGATTTCGAGGTATGGTCATCTTGCACGAAATCCATAAGGAAGAAGAACGAATCCATGAAGAAGACAAGCGGACGAAGTCGAATGAATCCTCACAACTCGGAGCGGAACGAAGCTAACGAGAAAAGCAACCGGAAACAAACAAACAACATAGTAAACAATCATCACATAAACATGGCATGATGCACAATCAAATATGATGCATGTCCGGTTTAATGAGGCATGGCATGGCAATATGCACAAACAATCCTACAAATTAAGTGGAGCTCAATATACAGCAGGTTGCATATTGATGAATTTCCTATCACTTAGTTAGTTCTCTCTTGATTAGGTACACAACAATATTAAATGTTATTAAACATGGCAAGGGGTGAAGCATAATGAAACTACCTATCTAGGCAAGTTTAAATGAGGCGGAAATAAGAAACAACAATTAGGAAAATCCCCATATGCATATTATGGATTTGGAACAGATCTGACCTAAACACATATTTTAGAGTTGTTAAACATGCAAATAAAGTGCTACCATGTTAAACTAGGCATTTTCTACCCCATTTACATATAAAGAACATTTAAATCCGAGTTCACGGTTATTTAGTTATGAATTAAATCATTTTAACATGGCATAATAGCAAATTAATGCAAACATCAATTTAAACATTTTAAACATGGATGAAAACTGCATATTATGAAACTAGACAAAATTCTGAGCAAGTTTCATATATAATTTATTTAGATCGATGCACGGTTAATTAGTTAGGATATGCATGAAGCTTAGGGGTTTTACGTAAAACAGCTAAATCACAGGATAAGCAGTAAAATCATGAAGCAGGAAAAAACAAGATATGGGCCAAATCTAGGTGCAGCCCAGAGCCTGAGGCGGGGAGCTGCTCACATAGCCTCATGGGCGGTCGGTGAGGAGGAGGCCGGGCAGTGAGGCACCTTGGGCCGAGGAGGCCGCCCGTCTTTGGGCAGGACACCGGGCCTGAGGTCGAACCCGGCAGGGGGGGCAGCGACCGTCGTCTCCCTCGATCGAGCAGGACCCGGAAGACAGGCGGCGGTGATGGCGGCCTTGGCCAGTGAGAGGCCGGGAAAGGGCGGATCAGGCGGAGCGGATCCGGTCGGCGGAGGGTGTGCGGCTCCTCGGAGCTCGGCGATGGCGACAACCTGCGGGAGAGAGAGAGTAGCAGTGAGGAAGAGAGAGAAGGGAAGGAGGAGAGGAGGAGGAGAGAGAGAGGAGGCGGGCGGCGAGGCTCGGCTGGTGGGGTTCTTGGCGGCGTGGCCTGTGACCTCCGGCGTGAGGCAGCCAGGCGGCGGCGGCGGTGGCGGGGTCTGCGAGGCGGCGCTCCCACGCTGCTGGCGGCAGCGTGCTCGCCCGGGCAGATGGGCTCAGCGGGCCCGATGGGTTCAGGCGAACTGGCGGGGAGGAGAGGCCGAGGGCGTGGCGGGGCTTGAGTGGCTCAGGCGGCGGGGGACGGCGGCTGGCCCGTGAGGCGCGCCACTTGGCGGCAGCTGGGTTAGCGGTCTGAGCAGGCCGAGGTGGGAGGTGGCGGTGATGATTGGGGCGCTGATTTTTAGGAGGAGGTTGAAGCTGCCCAAAATGGCATGGGGGTCTATATATAGCGGGTTTGCTAGGGTTTAGGGGTTTTGGAGCATTCCGGTCCCTCGGATCACGATCCGATGGCACCGGTCAGTGGAGGCTAGGTGGGCTGTCTTTGGAGAAATATCTTGAGAAGAGAGAGAAATGCAGCCCGGCACGATTTGGAGACGAAACATCCGGCGAAAATACGGCTATATCCGGTTACATATATAACGGTTGGGCGATCAAGCGAACTCGAATGCGATGAAACTTGGCGGCGGCCTGTCTACACTATAATAAGACCGCGACAAGTTGCAGCCCATTCGAAGAACATTATTATACCACTTATAAAATAATATCTCGGAGGTGCAGCGGGCGCGTGCGAGTGTATCCGGACTTCGGAGCGGACAGCGGAAGAACCGGCGGAACCCGAGCGGATGCAAGTTTTGAAAAACATGCGGATGAAATGCAGATGATGCCATGAGATGAGATGCATAACAAAAACAAAATGCAAAACAACAGACAAAACCCAACCACGAAGGAAATAATAAATCACATCTCCGGAAAGGGCAAGAGTCGGAGTTACGAATATGGAAAGTTGTATCCGGGGTGTTACATAGGGACTAGGGAGTTTTTAACCAAATAGGGCCTTAGATTAACAACAGCTAATGAGTTGCACGGGACAGTGGGCCTTTCCAGCACCATGTGCATCTACCGATGTCTTGTGGTCATGCACGTCTGTTGCAACAAGAACAAACAACCAAGGAGCATATTTGTGTTGGTCCCAGTTTTGTTATCTTTAGACACCTTTCCCTATGTGGCGCAACAAATCTAGTCCTGCTCAAACTCTACAGCCTTGTCCCTTCCTTTCCTTTTGAACTAGTACTTTGCCCCTTCCTTTCCTCTTTGAACCACGTCCTAGATTTATGCGATACAACTTTCCCCACTACTTTCCCACATTCCTTTCCTCTTTGAACCATGTCCTAGATTCATGCTATACAACTTTCCCCCTTCATTTCCTCTTTGAACCACATCCTAGATTCATGCTATATACTTCCTCCGTTCGTAAATATAAGTCTTTGTAAAGATTCCACTATGAACCACATACGGATGTATATATATGCATTTTAGAGTGTAGATTCATTCATTTTGCTCCGTATGTAGTCCTAGTAAAATTTCTACAAAGATTTATATTTAGGAACGGAGGGAGTACAACTTTTGCCACTACTTTCCCCCAATCCTTTCCTCTTTGAACCACGTCCTAGATTCATGGTATACATGCAGCTAGAGCAATGCATGTGGAGTAAGTAAATTATACCTTAAGGTTCTTGGGGCGTGGTTACGATTGGCGGCAGAGACGACAGCGAAGAAGAAGAATTGGAGGCCCTCCGCGCCTTGTTGGGTGGAAAGTGAACAAGCTGTGTCGGTGAGTGGATTCCCTCCCTACATGCCGGCAGCGACAGTTAAGCCTCCTTCCCTTCCGTGGACGGATCTTGCCGGCTCTTTGAGCAGCAGTGAGTGGAGAGAGAGCCAGCGAAGTCTTTTTAGATCTGGAGAGGCGAGAGAGTGTGAAGAGCAACTTCTATGCCGAGGCTCCAGGTGAGAGAGGCGAGAGTGTGAAGAGCACCTACAAGCTGAGGCTCCAACGTGTATATATCTTTGGAGAGAGAGTGTGAAGCGTGCAAACCCTAGAAAACATTTTGACCGTCAAAGAATCCTCTGGCAAGGATTATGCTCAAGTGTAGTTATCAGACCGAGACCTCAAGTTTGATGGCGAGCAGGCTAACCAGCTACACAACCCTCTGTTATGTTCAGCGAGAGGAAAATAACCTTTTATACATTCCTGCATTAGTGTGACAAACATGCAGTGTTTTTTATGTGTGTGTGGGAGTCATTGGGATTTCAATCATAATCGTGTCATGAGGCTTTGGTGGTAAGACTATCCACGAGTGGTGCAGAAATAATGCAGCCTTAGTCACCTTACCTCTCTCCACGTAGTATGTTGGGTCCCACCGGTCGGAGGTGAAACAAACAAATTAATAAGAAAAATTAAAAGCGCCCGGTGATATGGTAGGTTGTCACGGCGGATGTCCTCGTGAAAGGACTTAGTCGCGGGGCCATCGTGCAGGTTAACTTAGAGGGTTAAGCGGACACAAAGACACGAGAGTTATACTAGTTGACCCCTTGATGAAGGTAAAAGCCTACGTCTAGTTTGTGATGGGATTGATGTGATTTGGCGACTAGGAAGCAATAGCCGCCTAAGCCTCGAATTATGCATCCCTAAACCGCTTGGCGGGTCGTCCCCTTATATACAGGTTGGCCTTGGCGGTCTCTGAAGTCGAGGCGGCTCATACAAGTGTCGGCTCGGTCTCTTTTCTCTTATCTTACAACACAAGTTACATGACTAAAGGCGGTTTACATTTATGGGCCCTAATCCGCCTCTGGGCTCCGGGCCTCATGCCTTCGTGGGCCCTAATTATGGGCGAGGTAAACCGGCCCCTTGAGGCGGTTTGTATTGATGATTATATCCCCAACATTAGGCCCAGTTGACTTGAACGGTTCATGTTAATCTTCAACATCTTAGGAGACTACGAATCTCCTTCATATTTACGTAAACCGCCATCTGCTTGAACCGCCCGTGGCGTCATCCTCCGACCACACGACAGCAGGCGCCTTGGCGTCATCCTTAATAAAAAACCCAAGCAGTAAGATTCCCTTCATTTAATACTATCCGGAAATCGGGCGACGCTGCGCCGTCCGCCGCTTTAACTCCTCGATTCTCGCTTGTCAATTACTCCGTTTCTTTATAAATAGACCGGCGGGCCCTTTCTCTTCTTTCTTCTTCCGCTTCTTCTTCCCATGACGCTCCAGCTCTGAAGCTCCGCCGTCGCCTCCGACCTTCGAGCAGCAGCGTCGGCTCGGGCCGCTACATCAACCTGATTGTACGGAGGCTCTCGGCGCTCCTCCGCTGTTCTGCGCATCGGGTAAGGCCCTCTTCAAGCCCTAGATCCGCATCTGAAGGTTCTGTTCATCTCGTAGTTCATAGGCGTTCATCCTAGTTTCTTCATACACCTTTCTGCCATGGCGTATTATTCAACCGTAGTATACATCACGTGCGGCGATTGCTCCGCCGTCGGTTTAATTCTTTGTACACCTTTCTTTTTATTCGAGACCCTCTTGTTTAGAAACGCTGAACCTTCCTGCCTTTATAAAGGCTTGCATAAGTCGCGAAATTTTTTTCTTACTAAATCTTGGTGATCAAATTACCTCCATTTGCATGTGAAACATGTTTACATCCACCTTAGCAGCTTTTCGATTCTGTCTCTTTAGGCGGTTTGACTTTTGATAGCTAATCCGTCATACTCCATTAGTCCTCAGTTAAACGAATTGGAAACTGGCTGCCGAGTGCAGTTTAACATTGTATAATGTATACGAACCGTTAACGGTGAATCGTTTTCACCTTTCCTTTCAGATTTAGTCTTCGGAATGGCCAAACAATTCTCAGCTTGCAATTGGGTCGGTCCAAGATCCTTTGAGGCGCAACTCAGCGGATCGTCTGCTTTGCGCTTTAGCTTCAAAAATGTCCTCCTTGCGGGTTCGGATGCGAGTGCCCTCCCGATCCATAAGAAGGAGAAATAATTGTGTTTATCAGCACTTAGGCGGGGATTACGCCCACCGGATCAAAATTCTTTAGGGATGTCCTTGCAAGTTTTCAACTCCATCCACAAGATATTGGTCGAACTACTGTGTCAAATATATGCAATTTCCAAGTTTTACGTGAAGTCTATCTTCAAGAAGAACCATCGTGGAGCTGTTAAGGATTTCTTTCACTTGAACCGCCGTGAAATTTTGGATGGTCCTAACACGGAGCTGGGCGGCGTTTCAATCCGAAAAGGAAGAAGTAGACTTTCCTCACGCCAAACACCATAGCCATCCGAAAGATTGGAACCAAACCTGGTTCTCTTGCGAAATACTGCTCCTAACAACGAGAATCCTTTGCGGGTTACCGCCCTCACGGCTTAGCAACCATCACCCGTTTCCTTCACGCTTGACGCCGCTTGAGCGGAAGAATTTTGCGCCTCAAATTATCAAACTCCGGGCTCTAATGGCCAATGGCCTAGCGGTGTGGACCTTGTGCGATGTTGGGTTTCTTGGGGCATCTTGCCATTAAGCCGCCGCCCGGATTGATGCCGCGAATACTGGCAGCATCAAGACCCTCAAAGGCGTCACGAGCTACCCATAGCGAGCTTGAAGTCACGAGAGGCGGTGAAGAGGATGCTTGATGAACCGATCTCATGCGCAGCCAAACCGGGTTGGCCCCATTACGTGTTGCCAACAAACCGCTGCTGATGAGCTCTGCTCACCGCTTTTACGACATTAATGCCTTATTGATATATATTAGTCCTTGTTACCTCTCGGGCTAACAGCTCATACGAAGCGGACCAAACCGGCCGGGCTCGCGTGTAAGTCCAAGACCACCAAGAAGGCTGGCAAGAGGAAAACGCGAGTCTTGATCCGGGAAGGCGAAGATTGAAGCTGAGGTAAAGCTTGATTTATCTTGTCCCTTTTATTCTTCCTTTTCTTGACAATTTTAACTCCCGGGATGATCTTTGAAGCCGGTCATGCCGACCTTGTTGAGGTAATCCTTCTTTCTTCGAATCCGATCTCATGTCGGTTAAAAAGAATTCGCCGCCTGTCCGGAAAGTGAAAAAATCTCATTCTGTGCTCATTTGAATCAAACCTTTCCTTGAAGACCAGCCGAGGCTGAAGAAGCGCCCGTCGACCCGACCTGATGGTCAACAAATTACATCGTCCGGTTTACGGATACACCAACCGAGCGTCGTCGAGAGGTGATTTGTTCTCTAAAAGCGTTATCCTTTGAAAGGTTTCTTCGATGTCCTCTCAATCCGTCGACCCGAATTATCGGGCCTCTTCCAACTCATCTGGCGGTTCATCAACCCTCTCAATGCCTCCGCTTAAAGTTCTGCGGGGTAAGCACCATACCTCTGCCAAGCCAATTCGGTTTATATTTGCGTTGGTCGGTTTATCTTACTCTAATTCGAACATTGCAGCACCAAGGCTCGCTTGAGTAAAAGCGAAAACCCTTGATCCTCTGCGGATGTTGATCGGAGAAGATCCCGAGCAGCATGGCGAAAATCTGAAGTCGCTAAAAATAGCTCTGCGGGTTGAACCAAAGCGACAAGCGATCCGCGAAATTGGGCGGATGCCCAAGTGGAAACCTCATCCTGCTCCACGAGTCCGGCCCGCAGGCGGGTCGTAATTGTTGAACCGCCGAGCAGATGTATGAAAACACAAGCCAAAAGACCGTAATCTGGCCAGCCCGCCAAAAATGATGATGTTATAGTAGCGAGACGCGGCTACACCACCTAGCCAACGGTCGCTTTAGCAAAACACAGCACCAAGGAAGAGTCTACTACCATGAGTAAAGAAGGGAAAACTGATCTTTGACATGACAACCTCTCTGCCCAAAAACTTCACTCGGCTTTGAACCGACTCTACACAAGTCGTGACTTGAAGCGATGCAATGCATCGTATGAAGGAATGCTATGAGGTAGAGTTATGCCTCTCTTGTACTTTTCTTTGTGTAGTAGCCCCCAAGGTCGGTTCAACTTAGCATAATATAATCGGCACTTAACTTTGTATAGAACCCATATGCCTTAAACTTGATCTTTGTAGCCGCAAGGGCGGTTCAACTTAGCATAGTTAAACGGCACTTAACTTTATAGAACCCATAGCTAAGCGAGATCAACTAGCCATTAGCCCCCAAGTGCCAAGTTGAATATTAGTATTGAGCTTGGGACTTTATAATGAAACAACTAACGTGCTCCATTTGTTATCGAGTGAGATATACCGACAAACCGTACAACTCAAGGACCTTCGTGCCAATCTGGAGACTCAACAAGCGAAAACCACCAAGGCCAAGGATGAATTGAAAACCGCCTTGGCCACTATGGAACAACTCAAGGAGTGGTATAAATCCGAGCGAGCCAAGCGGGACATCGAGAAGCGGTTTGAAAAAGCAGGCGGAAGATCTTTGAAGCGGCTCTTAAACCGGTGTGAGAAGAGCTTACGGACTAAAGCGCGGATTAACGCCATGACCTCTGCCATCTTTGGTAAGAGATTTTGCACTAATTACCACTGTTTTGATATTTCCGCGGTTTAACTGAGCTATGCGAAACCGTGCAGAGGCGTATTGCTCATCTGGGCTCACGATGTGCGGAAGAAGCTCAAGGCAGCTTACGCTGATTGAGCAGGTGTATACGGCGCCAATGAGTCATATGTGCCACATCATGCGACAACACAGCTCCGTCCTTGATCAAAGATACCTTTGGACCGGCTATCCATGATTCGGCACAGCTTGAAGAGTTAAAGCGATCCGCGGCCGGGCTGGCACCTTCTGGCTCTAACTTCGCGCCAAAGGCGTGGATAGCGGACCTTGATCCGGTGACATAGCCAAGGTTTCCCAGCGCTCAAGAGAGCGGTGAAGCCTTTGATAATGGCATACAAGCGAATAACAAAGGAGATCGTCATTGGCGAGTCAACTAGCAGCGAAGCCAACTGGCGGTTCACGCTCTTTCTACGATCACGAACAACAAGCGGGTGGGTTTGTCATTCGAAGTCTGAGCCTTGTTCCTCAATCCGTAAGCACACTTATGCCTGGCGTTGATCGGCTGAGCTTATAAGTGAAGAGGCTATCTTCGGGCCTTAAACGGATTGGTGGTCCACCAATGACTTCCGGCCTTTGGGTGATGAAGAGGAAGAAGTTGAACCGGCGCGGGCGCCCCTCTTCCTCCGTCAACCCGGCGAGGAAGCTTAATCCGTCAAGCGGGTGATGCATCGAAGCTGCTAGTCATAGCATATGCGAAATGCAGACCTTGGAAGGCTTTGTAATAGAATAGCCAGACACTTTGTTTTGAACATGCCTTTATGCCCTCGATCTGTAACCTTGGCGGAGGTCTTGATACTGGATTGAAGAATTGAAACCTTCAATTTATTTTGCTGCAATCACAAATTCTTAAACTGCCACGGCGGCTTGTGTCGCCCGGCCGACTTGTGGCAGCTTATATACTTATATAAGAAAATATTGATGTATATGATCAAAACTTTGTGATACAAAAATACATGCAGCGTCGGGCATGCGGTTGGTGAGCCAACCCTTGAAGCGGAGGTTGCATAAACCATTACCGTCCAAGGAGACAACAGCTCTTAGCTTTAGAATGCGGTTTACGGGTAAACCATGCGGGTCATATTAAGCCCCTGTTACTCCATAATGGGATGTTTAACGGAAAAAAACAAACCGGAAAAGTTATCACGGATTAAACAATAAACCAAATTCCGTCAATGGACTGGTTGAACGATTTAAATGGCAGTTATAAGAGCAATAGAGGAGCATAGGCAATGATAAAAATGTTTGCCAAAGAGGCTTTCTTGAGCGATCGGATGGCGTTACCATGGTGGGACACGACCAAGCTCCCAATAAGGTGTAGCTATGGTTCAAGTCAGCGGGTCCCCAACGAAACCGTGGCATTATGCCGATCAAGTGGCGTGGCAATGGTTGGGTTCGACCAAGCCCCAAGTGACTCTATGACCTTAGGCCGACCAAGAGGCGTGTTGGTTCAGATGTGACCATGTCCCCAAGTGATCTGGTGGCTTTACGCCCATCAAAAGGTGTTGCATTGGTTTGGACCACGACCAAGCCCCGGATGACATAAAAACTTACGAAAAGCAAGATCAAGGGATAAGCGGAGGCTGCTTTGAGACAACAACTCCATGTACCCAAACCGGATTTTTTACGAGCGGATACCCGCTTTAGCGAGGCTCCGGTTTATTGCTTTTATTCATAATATATACATTGTCATAATATGTACATAAGTAGAGCCGATGGCTCGGTATAATAAGGCGAAGATGAGCTATGTTCCATGGCACTGTTGGTCTCCTCTTCGGCGTGCGTGAGTCTTTACGCTCTCGAACATCAATCGAGATAGTATGACCCGTTGTGCAGATTCTTGCGACCACAAAGGCCCTTCCCAAGGTGGGGATAGCTTGTGCATATCATGCGGTCTTGAATGAGCGAAGCACCAAGTCTCCTTCTGAAAGGTTACGGTTCGACCATTGTTGTGATACCGGCGAAGATCCTGTTGGTAAATCGCGAGCGAGCAGCCGCCATATCTCGCTCTTCATCGGATCGATCCAGCGTCCTGCCATGCAGCCTCGTTATCTGCCTCAACATAGGCTGCCACGAGGTGAGTCATAGCGGATATCGCTGGGAAGGACCGCCTCCGCTCCATAGACCATAAAGAGCGGTGTGTATCCGGTGGATCTGTTGGGGGTAGTATTTATACTCCATATCACAGATGGTAGCTCTTCTACCCAACAGCCCGGCGTCCTCACGTAAAGGGACCATAAGCGAGGTTTGATACCTCTCAAGATCTCTGATTAGCTCGTTACCTTGACCATTGGACTGCGGGTGGGCCGCGAAGAAACATCAAGCGGATGTGCTCACGTTCACAAAACTCCTTCATGGCACCCTTGGACAAATTGGTGCCATTATCCGTGATAATCTTGTGGAAATCAAACGGAAGATCACCCTCTTTATGAAGCTGAACACGCCGTGGCGCATCACACTTGCTAACGAGCTCTGCCTCGACCCACTTTGTAAATTTGTCAAGCTGCGACCAGCAAGTGTGTTTTCTTGTCTTTGGACCTTTTAAAGGCCCCACCATGTCCAGCCCCCAATGCATAAGCGGTCAAGTAATTGGAATCATCCTCAATTTACGGGCGGTATGTGCTGCGTCTAGAAAACTTACGGCAACCATCACATCGCTGACGGATCCTCCGCATCGGCATGGGCGATCAACCAATAAAAACCATGGCGGAGCGCTTTGGCCTGAGGATTTTGGACCGGCGTGGTGACCACGGTCCCCTTCATGGATCTCATGCAATATCTCACAGCCTTCCTCGGGGGACACACAGCAGCTGAAGCATACGACACCTTGCAATGATGCAACTCGCCATTAACAATGGTCATAGACTTAGACCGCCCGAACTACAGCCGAATACCCAGCGTCTCATCTTACAGTAACTTCGCCCGGTCATGTATGCCAAATAAGGGGCGTCAATCCGGAATGACATGCAAGGCTGCCACCAAGCGAGCCTCCGGATCAGGAATAGCCAAATCTACTTCATCGGGAAGCTTGGTGACGGTTGTGAAGTACATCAAGGAAGACATTAGGCGGGACGGTTTGCGTTGAAAGCCCAGCCGGCTAAAGCATCCGTAACCGTTCTTCCGGCGATCCACATGGTCCACCTGATATCCTTTAAAGTGACCTGCAACAATATCCACCTCCAGACGATATGCAGCCATGAGTGGATCTTTGGAATCCCAAGTACGATACTTCTTTGGCCACCAAGTCCGAGTCACCAAAGCACTTAACCCGGCTTAGATTCATCTCCTTAGCCATCCGGAGACCATGGAGCAAAGCTTCATACTCAGCTGCATTGTTAGTACAAGGGAACATTAAGCGGAGGGCGTAACAAAACTTTTCACCTCGTGGGAAGTCAACACAACTCCACCCCGAGCCCTCGAATTACTGGACCCGTCAAAGTGGATGGTCCAATAGGTATGATCCGACTTTTCTTGAGTTGCAACTCCGTCCAATCATTAATGAAATCCACAAGTGCAGGATTTTACTGCCGTCCGAGTACATACCGTAAACCGTGCGGCCCAAGTTCTATAGCCCATTAGCAATCCGCCCGATTGCTTCTCGGTTACGTATGATATCGCCCAAGGGAGCTGGTGACCACCGTGATGGGATGCCCTTGAAAATATTGCTTGACTTCGACGCCATAAAAACTCCATATACCGGCTTACGCCAATGTGGATATCTCTGCTTAGACTCAATGAGCACCTGTTGATGTAATAAACCGGCCGTTGAACGGATATTCCTTCCTGCCTCCTTCGCTCTACCACAATGGCTATGCTAACTGCCACAGCATTAGCAGCAACATATAAAGCGGCTCTTTGTCAATGGGGGCGGCGAGAAACGGTGGTTAATGGCCAGCTGCCGCTTTAAATCCTCAATGCTTCATCGGTGGTGAACTCGGACAAACTGATCCGTCTTCTTGACATCGGTACAAAGAATGGCCTTCTCTCGGCGGTGATAAACCGGCTTAAGCGCGGCAATCCGACCCGTAAGCGCTGGACATCATTGATGCACTTTGGCTTAGCCAAGGAGGTGATAACCGTAATTTTCTCGGATTAGCTTCAATCCCCTATTGGACACAAGAAAACCCAATAACTTGCTGCGGAACACGAAGACTCATTTGGCGGGTTAAGCATCATCTTGTACACCCATAAGTTGTCAAAAGTTTCTTTTAGATCCTCAATCAACGTCTCCTTCTTCCTTGACTTAACCATAATATCATCCACATAAGCATGCGCGTTCTGGCCAATCTGTTCGTGCAAGCAATTCTGCTGTAGCGATAAGTTGCTTAGGCTCTTGAGCCCAAAGGCATAGATACATAGCGAAGGCTCCAAAAGGGTGATAAGCGCCGCCTTCTCCTGGTCATTAACCGCCATCTTAATATGATGATATCAGAATCGCATCAAAAAGCTCAAATGCTCACAACCGCGTAGCATCAATAATCGATCAATGCGGGGAGGCAAAAGGATCTGCTGGACAAGCCTTGTTAAGATCTGTGTAATCCACACATGTGCCAAGTGCCATTCTTCTTAAGGACCAACACGGATTAGTGAGCCACTCTGGATGGAAAACTTCAGCGATAAACCCTGCTGCTAAGAGCACAGCAACCTCCTCTCCAATGGCCTTGCGCCTTTCCTCGTTAAACCGTGAAGAAACTGCTTTACGGTGCGTACTTGGGATCAACATTAAGAGTGTGCTCGGCGAGTTCCTCGGTACACGGCATGTCGAAGGCTTCCATGCAAAAATGTCGATTCTCACGGATGAACTTCGATGGCGCGCTTTCCTATTTAGGATCAAGTTAGCGATGGTGAACTGCTTGGAGCGAATCGCGGGCACAAAATCAACAAGTTTAGTCTCGGCCGCCGATTTAAACTTCAAATCCGGATCGTGCTCTGTAGTTGGCTTCTTCAACGGGGTCATATCCGCCGGATCAACATTGTCTTTATAATACTTTAGCTCTTCAGTGGCACAAACCGACTCTGCGTAAGCCGCATCACCTTCCTCGCACTCCAAAGCGATCCTGCGGCTCCCATGAACCGTTATCGTCCCTTTGTATCTTACCTCACACATCTCGCTACTGCTAGGGAACACTGTCCAATTGATCCCTCTGTTCACTCATGTACTATTTTAAGTGAATCCTTATTATAACATGCACACAAATTTTGGGCACTTGTATTTGACTTAAGTCAATGTGCCACCGTATCTCGTATACTTACAACTCCCTCCGTCTAGGTGTAATAAGTCATGTTAGAAGGTGCAACGGGACCAGGGTGTGTGCGTGTGCGTGTGTGTTTAATAGCATGTGTGTAGAGAGTGCGACAGATCGACCTACTCCTACAGAGAGATGGTGTGTAGTGTACGATTTTAGTCGCGAGAGTCGGTGCATCCTCTCGTTTCAGGCGTGTCGGTAGGGACATCTTGGACAGCTGCCACGCCCGCTCTGACCAGCCTGGCCACCCAAAGCCCCTCCATCGCTCGCGCACTTCCCTTGAAAGCAGTTAGCGCCGCTCCAAAGAATCGGTGCCGCATTCATGCCGGGCGAAGCGGACGCGACCTCTCAACTGGCGCCAAGTGATGGTTGCTTTGTCAGTCCAACTTCTTTGGGTCTATGTGATTTGTGGCTCATTGGTCTTTATTCTTGAGGTGGTAGGACTGCTGGATGTCCCACGCTTTGGCGTACTAGATTACAATTTTCTCCATTCTTCTGACGGAGGAGTGCAAGAGCGGTGAAAACCATGAGCTCGGTGATTTCATGGCCCACCTCACACTATCACCGTCGACACGACTCTTTACATAGTACTCCCTCCGTTCCTAAATATTACAAGATGAGTCTCAGCGTTGCCCTTGAAACAGATATATCTCTCTGCATAAAATTATCAATTTCATAGAACTAAAAAACTCTATAACCGCATGACAAATGTGGTAGCCAAACTAAATAAACTCCCATCATCATTTAGATCATCCCACATAAGGAAAAAAAAGATCAGCCAACTCCTCTTGGATAATGGGATTATATTTTTCTTTTTGACATGTTAATGGGGCTTAAAAGCTCACTTACATGCATGCTACGGTGCATGCTTGCATGCGAACATGTTGATGTGATTTAAAACCCACTCACATGCATGTGCCCGCAGTATTTCTGCATGCTTGCATGTGGCTTAGTCTTGAACCTCTCAGCGTCTAGATCAGAAGGCTATTATGGACTGATTTACTTCATCTAATGGCTACATCAATTTTGATGATGTGGCTCAAGGAGAGGATAGAGAATTCCTAGTAGTGGGGGCTAGCTATTACTAGTAGATAAGTCTTCATAGAGATTCCACTAGGTGAACTACATACGGAACAGAATGAATGAATCTACACATAAAATGCATCTATATACATCGCATGTGGTTCATGGTGAAATCTCTACAAAGACTTATATTTAGGAAACAGGAGGAAGTACTAGTATAATGCGTCTTGTAATTTATCGTGAGATAAATTTGTACAATGCTATAAACTTCAGTTTACATTACATGTATCTTCGTCCAAGGTTGCCCGTTGCAACATTTCATCAAATACAAAGGAGACTAACATGCATGCTATTGCATGTCAATGATTGACATATCATAGCAAATATGTACTCCCTTCGTTCCAAAATAAGTGTCTCAACTTTGTCCAAACTTTAGTACAAAGTTGTACTACTACTAAAGTTGACACTTATTTTGGAATAGAAACGACTAAAGAAAAAGCGATCCATGCAGTCCCTAGCCCTTGAACCGTGAACCTGACCAACCTTCAATTTCTTTGCAGCGTTCAAGCTTCCTAATAAATGAAGTTTGCAACCTTTTGACCATCGGATCATTTTGTGCAGTTTCACCAAAATCGAGATGAGCATCCTGTGGCAAAGAAATTGAAGAAGCGTGATTAGAATAAGATTCTTTGGGACTAGTTGATGAGACATAAACTCATCACAAATCTGATGCACGTAGAAGCGATAGAGGTATGTGCGGAGGCAAAAGTAGAAATATTGACGGGGGAGTGATGTGGGGAGCTGGAAGCGATGGTGCAAGCGGCTGTAAAGGGAGTTGTACACGGGGCGTAGCTCAACCTTTAGGAGGCGGCGGGGCGGCTTAGCCCTTACGTCGTGGTAGTGAGCAAGGATGAAGGCAACCTCACCGGCTTTGTGAGAGAGAGCAGCGGGGACCCCGACCGGGGACGTGCCGGCGGTGGGTTTCGCCCGTCGGCGGCAGCCACTGCATCTACACTAAGCATCCACCCCTTCCCCAAGCGGGCGTGATCCGCCGGGTGTTAGAGATGTAGCCACGATCGTTTTATGTGAGAGTGTGTGAAGAGAGAACTGACAAGCAACCGTGTAGGCTGGCTTGTCGACTATGTATATAGTGGGCGGTTTCCTTTTCTCTCTATATGAACCTATCATATTGCGTATGTGCCCTTTGAAGAAAAAAACTTTATTTATAAATGACCACGGCACCTACTACTCGTTCTCCTATAACCTTAGCTTGGCATCTCAAAATATTAACCTTGCGATTGGCTCTTAGCCTCTTGGAAATCGAGCAATAATGGTAGTCTTGATATATATCGTTACGGCTATATGAGACCGAATGAATTGTTGCCGTCCTGCGTGGTGAGGTCGAGGCGGGGGTGCTACATCTGAACAAAATGAGTGAATCTACACTCTAAAATACTTCTATATACATCGATGTTTGGAGTATGTACTAGTAGTTCATATTGAAATCTACTAAAGGACATATATATTCAAACAATATGATATAATCTCTATAACCAAGGTAGTAGGGACGAGGAGTAAATGGAGGGAGTAGTAAATTTTTCTCCTCGTCCTGCGAGCCACAGCAGCATGGGCGGGGAGGCGGGCATAAGGCGGAGAAGCTTCACCTCATCCTGCGAGCCTTTGCGCGGCGTGCTAAGCAAGCTTCTCCTCGATTACTGCGAGTTGTGGGACACATCAAAGTCTTGCCTCTAAGGTAGGCCCCATGGTTTGCCTCTTTTTTTTAACATAACACGTCAAGTCGCAATTTGTTTGTTCACCCGTGGTGGCGATCCTCCCTCCACCAAGTGGACAACGATTACCGTGCCAAATTACCACGTGGGCTGCCTTTTAAATCTGAATTGAGCTCCACCGTGTACCCTGCAGGTGTGGTTGGGAAAGAGGCAGAATACGTGCGCCCGTTGTCCGGTTCGGGTTCAGCAGACCCTCTAGGTTCAAACTACAGGGGTGCCTGTGAAGATATCACCTCAGACCTACCTACACCTTGTCGCCTCACAAGGATCTAAACTACACAAAGAGCAACACAAGGGACACAAGGTTTATACTGGTTCGGGCCACCATTGCGGTGTAATACCCTACTCCAGTGTGTGGTGTGGTGGATTGCCTTAGGGGCTGATGATGAACATTACAAGGAAGAACAACCTCACGAGGGTCTGTTCTTGGCCGGTGCGACGAACTGCTAGGGGGAGTTCAGTCGCTTCTCTCTCTCTCTTGCCTATTTTCCGGTCGATCAGGTCTCGATCTCCCCTCTTTCTAGATGCCGATTTTCCGGTCGATCAGGTCTTGATCTCCCCTCTTTCTAGATGTTCATCCTCTACCCTATGGGTAGCTAGTCCTACTTATAGGCAGGGGCCCTGGGCCTCTTCCCAAATATTGAGCGGGAAGGCGCCAACAATTGGCCATTTGAAGGGAACATCTAGTACACTTATCTGACTAAAATCGGTCCTCGCTTTCTTGAGGAGTCTGGACTAGGGGTGTCGGATAGCGAACTATCATCACGGCGGACTCCAAGACTATGAAGATACAAGATTGAAGACTTACGTCCCGTGTCGGATGGGACTTTCCTTGGCGTGGAAGGCAAGCTTGGCGTCTGGATATGTAGATCTCCTACCATTGTAACCGACTACATGTAACCTAACCTATCTGGTGTCTATATAAACCGGAGGGTTTTGTCGGGGGAGGCTGGTCGTGCCCCACGAGCACCTATGGGACTGGGCCTTGTGGTTCGGAGGCGGAGATTGCACAAAGCGGATCGAGGCGTGCGCGAGCAGATTACCCAACCGGAGCTCTCCGGGAGATAATACTCCTCTGCTGCTTTGTGGATTATCTTGTGTTCTTGCTAGGGAGCAATGGGAGCTACAAGACCTAGCTTGAGTGTGGCCGTATGAATGTGATGAACTAAGCTGAGCTGGACCCGAACAGGCAGAACCTTTTCTCGTTGCACTTGGGCCTCCTTTTATAGGCATAAGGGGTCACCACATGTGGCAAGTAGACAAGGTTACAATAGTAAAAACCTAGGTTGGTACACGCTTTGTACAATGTACAGTAATCTATACCTAACTTTCGACGGCAAGGGACAAGAGTCATCAATGCCCATCTCGATCGCCCGAAACGATTATATGAGGGACCGTCAAGTGCGCCTCCGTTTGCCACGATGGTAGCTTGTCGGTGCCGCTTGTCGCTACTCCCGCTGGCTGCACAGCCCGTCGACAGCGTGCTTAGGAGAGCCCGTGGTGACACGTTGGCGGGTGAGCTGGAGGCGGAGGCGAAGAGGTCGCCCGCCCGACAAGCGCCTTGCAGCGCGAGGAACCTTAAGCCCTTGGGGGCTCGGCGCCCGCCAAGCCTTCGGCAAGCTCCTCTTGCGGGGCCTTATTCCTTGGCATACAGGTGGTCTTCGGCAAGCTCTTCTTGCGGGGTCTCGACTACTTTGTTCTTGAATGGCTCAGAAGGGCGCGAGGAGGTCTTTGGCGGGCCCCGCAAGGCTATGCCAGGGGCCTTTCTGTTGCCCGTGCAGGTCGGTACTAAGGTACCCTACTTTAGTACACGATAAGAGCCCCGGTGCAGGCCATACCATACGGTGCGGCTGTTGTTGGGCGAGGCCCAAAACGAGGCTGCGCAACGCGGCGGCTGAGTCAAACCAAATCCACTCCGTATCGCCCGCGTTCCTCTGTAGCAGCGCATCAGTGCGGTGTCGTGGGGGAAGTGGGCGGCATCTTGAGTCGCCTCATCTGTCGCCTCAGTTCTGCATCTCCATGCGTGGTTCCCATGCACTTGGGGTCACAGACGGTGGAAGTGGGAAGCTGGGCGTTCTTGCAGAGGCAGCAGTGCTGCCCGCTTCCTGCTCTTCCTATGCCTTGATTATTTGGCCAGGCGGCCGAGCCCCACCTTGCTTCTTTAAGAATGGCGGAAGGGGCCTTGAAGCCCGCTCTCCCATCTCTTCTTTTCCTCAACTTGCTCCCTTTCTCCCATTCTTCATGGAGAAAGGAACCTTGATTCTTCATCGGTGGCGGCGAGGTCGCAGCTGGACAGTGCACCTCCCAATCCCGCCCGGGGTGGCTGAGCCAGCCACAAGGGAAGAGGGAGGCGGAGTCGTGGGCAGGTCGAGGCTCGGGGAAGAGCGGGCGGAGTGGCGCGCGCGTCTCCGCCTCCGCCCGGCGGTTCCCCTCCCGAGGCGAGTCGTGGGCGAGGTCGGCGCTCGGGGAAGAGGCGAGGCGGGGCGGTGCGCCGTCTCCGCCCAGCTGATTCCCCTCCCAGCGGTCCATCTGAGGACAACCCTTGCGAGTTCTTCGTCCAAGCTGCGCGGGCGCCTCGTCGTCGCCTCGGCTTCCAGCTCCGTTCATGCGCGCGATGGTCGGATCCGCCCGAAACTGTGAGACTGCACATGAGGGCTGTGGGATCAGCGACACCTTGAGTCGCGTTGTATTCCCAGCCCCTAATGTGATGTATCTTGATCAGCGGGTGGAAGGCGTTAGCGCATCCACAACTTGCTGGCGGGGTTTACCCTCCATTTTAAGCTAATGGAGGTGATCTCCTCTCCGTCAAGGTCTTGAGGATCTCGGCACTTTCGGCGAGGTGCTGCGTGGATAGCTCCTCCGGCAGCGAAGATTCCTCCTCGGCGAGTGGCGGAGGAGGAGGCGGCAGCGGCGGCGAGTGGCGGGCCCAACTAGTTGTCGAGGCGCCGCTTGGCGCGTCACCGGCGACCCATCATCCGTGTCGCGGCTCCTTGAACTCCAGTGCGTCTCCTTGGGCGTGGCGTGGGGAGGCTGCGGAAGGGAAGAGGATGGCGACAAAGGCCGTCAAGTCGAATCTGAGGCGTAGTGCCCTCGGCGACGCCTTGCCGCCCGTCTTGAGCCCGCTTCCGGCGCCGTCGTCCCGTCAAGCCCTCGGAGAGCCAGCATGTTCCTTGGTGCCTTCGGCACTGTAGCTACATAAGCGCTCCTTTTCCCTTCCGCCTCCTTAACCTACCTCACGAAGAGAGGACAGAAAAAGGATTACGGGCATCTTATCTTTTAATTTGTAAGCCTTGGGCCTTATCGCATTTAAAACTTGTAATCCTTTCTTTCATGTTTTCATTCTCCACGGGCTGTATCCGAGTAGAATGTTTTTAATGAAAGAGGATGTTTGAGAAAGACGAAGGCTTATCGATACGCAGCCCCGGCAACTCCGGTTTACCGCAGCCCGGCAACTCGGCTTACCGCGGCCCCAACAACTCTGGCTTGCGGGGCTTGGATCTTGCGCACCTTTCTTCTCTTATTGTTATTTCAGTTACGAGAGCAATTCAGCTAGTGCGCGATAAGTTATTTTGTAATATACACTATCTTAGGCAATCAAATGCAATATTAGTTCCTTTACTCGATTTCTTCCCTTGTATGTTACTGCCCTCGCTTTTGAAACTTGCGGTGCGAGCACCCTTGCATGGCCTTGAGTCAGGAACTTCAGCAACTTCTTTGGCGGAGTCGCTTCTGACAAGCAACCTCGTCGCGGACTAGCCGCAGCTCACTTAAGTTGTTGGCGGACTCGAAACAAAGTAAGGCGCGACCATCACGATTCGGTTCCTCCAGCGCAGGTTTTCCATACAAAGTACTATCGTTAGGAAGATAACTTAAAATTTAAAACTGGTAAGCAAACTTAGCAACAAGCTTTTACATTGTCCATTTTCCGGCAAAGCGGCAGTTCCTCGGCGGCATGTATTACACCATTATCTCCTCCTCCCCGGTTAACTTGTGGGTGGATGAACCTCCTTCTTGTTTGAGAAGAAAGAAGAAAAAATAAAGTTGTGGAGCCTAATGGCTCATTATAAACTTACCGGATGTGGGTGCTGCACAAGATGTTAGTAAACACATGCATATATGATTATGAAGCATGTATTAACAAAATGTGCGCAACCATAAACTTTCTTGGCCTGCAGAAGTGCTGCTTGGCTTTGTACAAAAGATTACATGCAACAGCGGCAAGACTTGTACAAAAGGGTGGTTGTCGAGCAGGTTCGGCAACGCGCCTCATAGGTAAAACTTGCGAAGATGCTCTATGTTCGAGAATTGCTCACGGAAGGCCATCTTGGTCTCAAAGCGGACAGCGCGGGCCTAGTGACTCGTTTCACCCGATAAGGGCCTTCCCGCTTGAGCGTCAACTTTTGGAATTCTTGGCGGATTGAGCGGCGAAGAACAAAGTCGCCTTCCTCGAAGCTTACGGCATTAACTGCGGCTATGGTAGCGGCCTTAAAGCTTCTTTGATAACGAGCAGCTCGTCTGACCTTTGAAGGCGATCTTCCTCGAGGAGCAGTAGCGTCATCTTATGCATGACTGCTCTGTAACATCCCAAATTTCCTATTTGGAATGTTTTACAATTATAGCTAAGCATCTATGCATCTGTTTGAATTTGAATGCCATTTGGAGTTTGAAGATTTTGAGTTTTGAATTTGAAATTCAAACTTTGGCAAGTGGGAATCATTTCAAAAACTATACCTGATAAATACTTGAGCAAAAGTATGAGAGGAGTAAACATGACACTCCAAAAATATCAGAGGAAAACCTTGCCAAAAGTTTTGAATTCAAACTTGAGATTTATTTGAATTTGAAAAAAATGAAATTTTATAAAGTTTGGATTTTGCCTTTGGAAAAATGTTCAAATGATAGGGAATATTCCCCTGATCATTTTGGTATATATATACCCTATATAAAATATTTATATTTATTAAGTTATCTCTGTTTTGTTTTATTTTAAAAACAACCCCCCCACCAGCCCGAGCCCCACAGCCCGGCCAGCCCTGCCCGGCCCACCAGGCGGCCAGGCCAGCCAGAGCAGTGAGCCGACCAGAACCACCCCTCGCCGAACAGCCTTGGCTCGGCCGACCGCTCGCCCGCACCTCTCTCTCTCTCTCGGCAGGTGGGCCACCACCTCCCTCAACCCCTCGCCCACGCCACCACGCGCTCATGGAGATCCGAGATCTCGGGATCTCCTGATCTCCCCGATCCATGAGGCCTCGCCCCGCCCTATAAATCCCGGGCCCCAGCACCCATTCCCCCCTCGCCCCTCATGGAAACCCTCCTCTCTCTCTGCGCTCATGGGAGCCAGGCTCACCGCCCATAGCCATTTAAATCGCCGTCGCCCCCTAGACCCTCCCGACCTCCACCGACTCCACAAACACCTCCCGAGGCTCGTCCACTTTCCCATGCAGTCCTCCGCCGACCTCCCGGCGACGGAGGCCAACACACTCGCCACCGCCGCCCGCCGCCGTCGAGCTCGGTGAGTCACCGAAACTCCACCCGCCGTCCGATCTCCCATCTCGGCTAGGATTAGACCCCAGAAGAATCGTCTTTAAATAAAACGGCCGGTTTAGTCCGGTTTAGTTTAGTTAGGGTTTATTTTTTTAGCCCGGCCCGACTAGTTTAACCCTAGGGCCCGTTTAGTTTATATTACGCTCAGTGCGTAGGTTAGGCCCATTAGGCCCTTTTTCATTTATTTTCGTTTTCTGTTTTAATAGAATAGTTCCTGTTTTGAAAAATTCATATCTTTTATTCTGTTTAATATTTTTAGGTGATTCCTTTTTTGTTGGTTTGAAAATTTTCTATAGTTTCTGCAGAAAATATAATTTGCTATGTTAAAATTTATTAAAATTGCTTTAATTTAGTTTTAGTCAGAATAGTAAATCTGTTATAACATGAGCTAGGAAAATTATTTTTATATGATTCTTTTTGTCCCAACTTTATTTTGACATTGCCAAACCATAGAAATTAATTTGGGTATTTTAGGATTAATAAAAAAATAGTTTTAAGCAGAATCTTGTTAATCCTAATTAATTAACTAGCTCTTGTTTTCCTATTATTTTAATTAATAAATAAATTTATTTTTCACATGTGATTGATTATTCTAGGATAGTTTCTGTCACTTTATAGGATGAACTTTTATTTATAATAAATAAAACTTTTATTTTATTTTTCTTAATAGAAATTGAATTAGGCCTAATAGGAGTTTCATAATAGATTTTAAATTGATTCTTTTTGCTCCTAGTTGCTTAATGAAATCTTTTCTGTTAAGTTAACATAAAACCATGATTAGGTTATGTTGAGAAAATTTTATTATATAAAACTATTTTTAGTTGTTGCTTGAAGTAGGAAAACTTTGCATTGGATTTTGCTTTGAGTTTTCCCTTGGGTTTTGATTTGGTTGTTTTGGTGTGTTATGTTGCTATTGCTATGCTATTGTGTTATGTGATCCTATGCTATATGCTTATTGTGATTATTGTTTGTCTCGGTAGAGTTTCCGGAGTGTGAAGCTTGCTACTACGAATCTTTAGCTTACGAGGATCATCAGCAAGGCAAGTTTTGATCATGTTATTTTCTATACCTATGTTTTTGTGCATTAGAAATTATCACCACCCCACCATGCATGCAGTAGTTGAAATTTTGAAGTTATTAATCTTGAGTAGTATCATGTGGTAGGATGACCAATCCCTTGTTACCATGACCCGGGGCCAAGTAGTTTATTTTGCTATGCTCGTGAAGCGGGTTTTGGTTGAGTGAAATTCATAAGAAAGATGTGAGAGTCAATGATGATGACAACCCCATGAACTACAAGATCAAGATGGACTTTGGAATTCACTCTTGGGTGGAGGGCGGTTGCGGGCACCTGGAGAACCCGGTGGTTGGCGGGATGCATGAAGAAGTGCCATGACATCTTGCGAGCTTCACCCAGCCACGAAGAGCGGATGGATGCCCCATGACGGAAGCTTACATGCAGCCGCAAGCCATTATGGGCTCTGGCTGGGTCAACCTAGTAGTAATGGCTGGCTGGGCGGTACTCGAGATGTAGAAGAGCGGTAGGATTGGATGGGTACGGCGGTAGCGAAGAACTCTTTGGAAGACCTGTTTCATTCGTCCGTCTTCAAACACCATGAAGTCACGAAGACTTAAAGGAGGAATGATTCTTGCGGGAAAAGTCATAAACCTCTGCGAGTTAAAGATCTAATCGATTAGCCGTGTCCCGATTACGGACAATTTGAGCCTCTGGAACTTGGAAGTATTGGAAATCTCAACACTAAAACTAATAAATTAATTTGAGGGTATATGACTTAATAATTTGGGAATGAGATATTGGTTGGCGGAACCATCTCAATAACTACCAACAATTGTAGTAATTTGCAAGCAAGTCCTTTGTAGTAGGAGAAAATTGGCTTTTAGCAAAATGATGAAACTTAGAGCCCCAGCCAAAATGCATATAGTGTTAGAAATTTTATTATTGTTATTCTCGTCATGACTTGCGGCTTATTCAAAAGCTGACCTACTACGGCTACAGCGTCTTATGTTGCGAGATTTATTCGATCGGGGTGAGGCTACGCTCGCGCTTAGCGATTGCCCTTTGGGTCGGATGGACTCGTTTTATCTTCTCGCTTCCGCAACATTAGTAGTTTATTTCTCATGAGTTGGCCTTGAGCGAATTTATTCTCTTGTAATAAAGACTCTATATGAGAATCATGTAATAATATTCAGGTGTGATTGAACTTTGATTACTTCATCGATGTACTATGAGTACGGCATGATCTTGGGATATTACGGAACCACGAAGATTTGACGATTTTGGGTCAGGTCGCTCTGAAGATAGTATCGAGCACCTGCAGTGACCATAGGATCGTAACCCCTAGGATCGGAAAGCCATAGGAAGAGACCATTTACTTTATATCCTTATCATTCCGTAATTCTCCCTGTTCATTTCGACTCCTCTCCGATTTTCAACATTCTAGATGGCGTCGAGTTCACCCAGTTTTGCTACGGAGTTTTGCCAACCCGATGAGGCGATGCCCTTGGCGGGAAGCTGGTCGGATGGTGAAGAAGCTGAAGATTGCTCTGCCCTCGATCACGGAAGCCAACCAATGCACTTCCGCGGACACCGCTTCTGAGATTGAGGTGCATATTCGGGGAGAACCCGGAGGACACCACGGAGCCTATTGACTTTGAGTTCACCGACTTCAAGCTGGATCATCGGAAGGGACATGGCGATCTATCGAGCACTTGGACATCTCGAGAGAGTCTGAGGCGAGCTCGATCCTCGGACCTCGCCATGGTTTCTCGCGAGGCAAGGAATGGAGATATCATCCGTGCCGTGGAGGGCGACTTCACTCTCTCTTACATCCAGGACTTGGAGTGTCTCCTCGGAAGCAGGAGATTCAGACTTCGCCGTAACTTCGAAGGCACACAGGAGGCTATTGTTCGTGGCTGGGCCTGGAGGAGAAGGCACCGCGAGACTTCCTTAACCATGAGGAAGAAGTCGTGGACTTCATGGAGACGATCGGCGACACGAAGATGAAGCTTGCAGATAGAGGAAAATATGGACTTGGGAGAGGACCTTTTCGAGTGGAGATGATGGACCCCTCGTGAGCAATGATCAGGATTATGAAGGAGTTCCACTGAAGGAAGCCGCAAGAGGCGCCACACAGAGGACATCACACGGAGGGCCTTAAGAATTATTGATGAAGACTTTTAGTCGACCACCATGTTATTTTACTTTTTTTAAATCGATCGAGTTAGGCGGTATTTTCGATTAGTCTTGAGCTTTTGTAATCGAGATTGAACCATGTTTGAGTGGAATGAATAAATGATTGGTGTGTTTTATGATTGTGCATTCATATGGGTAGTGTTATTTCTCATAGACCATTGTTCTATTCTAATTTTCTCATCCACTCCAAAACACGAGATGCCTCAGGGGCGTGACACGGTTTCGCGAGCTCACCCAGCTGCTCCGGCAGCAGAATGCTCTTATGCAGCTACTCATCGAATCGAACAACAACACCAACAATCCACCACCACCCCCCTATGGACAACTTGCTCGATTCACGAGGCTGAATCCGCGATGTTCTCTAGTAGCAGGCGATTGTGGCTGATGATTGGCTCCATAAAGTCGGAAGAGCTAATCACTGTAGGATGCACGATCACGAGAGAAGGTGCGCTTTGCAGCGCATCAACGATGGACCTGCAGCTTCTTGGTGGGAGAACTACACGCCACTTATCCCATTGGTGCCATCACGTGGGATCAATTCAGCAGACCTTCGCACGCTCATGTCTCATTTGGAGCCATGAGTCTGAAGCGTGAGTTCCGCAACTTCGCCCGAGAGAACGTCTTGTGGCGCGATGCGTGGATGAGTTCAGCAAGCTAGCCGCTATGCCGGATGATGTGGCCACGAGATGCATAAGCAGGAGAAATTTCTCGAGGACTCAACGGCGAGCTGAGTATGCAGCTTATTGTGGCTACCTTCAACAACTACCGGAGCTGGTAGACAAGGCCACCATACTTGAAGGCAAGCAGCAGCAGATTGAAAGCCATAGCGGAAGTACAGCCGGGGAAGCACAACTCGGGAGCTCGGTAGAAGCCCGTTCGCACCATACTCGGGAGGCACACCCATCATAACCATGGAGGTCATAACCATGGAGAAATGGGAACAACCATAACCGGGACAACAAGTCAGGCCATGGCAATGGCAATGGAAGCAGTAATGGCAATCAGCATCGCTCTGCCCGGCTCCGAAGGATCTGAGCCACATCACACTGCTTCAAGTGCGGAAGGCGGGGCACTCATACCGGCTGCCGGAGGCCAGCGGAGGAATGGAAAGCGGCAATGGAGGCTCGTGAAGAAGCCCAACCCTTTTCCTCGTGCTCGGGTGAACCACATTGGCGTGGAGGGCGTCTATGATCAGCCGAACCTTGTGGTTGGTAAGATTTTATTGAATTCACGTTCAGTATTGGTACTCTTTGATTACGGTGCAGCGCATTCATTCATATCAAGGGTAGTTGTGGAAAATGCAGGTTGCCCACTAAAACCCTTAGAAGCCCCTTGGCGTCGGTTCCACGGGAGGAGAGATGATGGCAGGCTTAGGCTGTCATGCAACCCTCAACATCGGGAACCATAAATTTCCCGCGAGACCTCATAGTGTTGAAACCCGGACCTTGGATGTAATCCTAGGCATGGATTGGTTGTGAAGTTGAAGGAAGCATAGGCGTGCCCGCAAGTCTATTCTGCTCACCACCGGGGCGAAGAGGATCAAGTATGTAGCCGAGCATAGTCGGATGAAGAATCAGGTGCATTCCCTCACGGGAGTTGTTCGGGAGGAAGTGCGATGGTGCAAGATTTTCCGATGTGTTTCGGAATTACAGGAATGCCACCGAGAGAGGGACATTGAATTTCTGATCGATTTATTGCGGCACAGCCCCAATATCAAGAGACCTTATCGGATGCCACGAATGAGTTGAAAGAGATCAAGGATCAAATTAATGAGTTATTGGAGAAAGGATATATTATTGAAGCTCATCACCTTGGGAGCCCAGTTCTTTTGGTAGAGAAGAAGGATGGAACCTTGAGGATGGTTGTGGATTATCGTGCGTTGAGCAAGTGACCATCAAGAACAAGTACCCTCTGCCGATGATTAATGACTTGTTTGATCAGCTAGTAGGAGCCAAGGTATTCTCTAAGATCGATCTTGATCGAGGATATCATCGATTGAAGATCCGTGAAAAGGATATACCCAAAACAACATTCACCACGGTATGGTTTATATGAGTATACCGTCATGTCATTTGGATTGACTAATGCTCCTGCATACTTCATGAATTTGATGAACAAGGTGTTTATGGAATATCTGGACAAGTTTGTCGTGGTGTTCATCGATGATATCTTGATTTTCTCCAAGGCGAGGAAGAGCATAAGGAACATTTGCGTCTAGTTACGGAGAAACTTGAAACTGTCGGTTGTATGCCAAGTTCAGCAAATGTGAATTTTGGCTGAAAGAAGTTGGATTCCTCGGACATGTTATTTCAGGAGAAGGAATAGCAGATTGATCCGCCAAGGTTGAATCGGTCACCGATTGGCGATCACCCACCTCGATCAAGGAGATCCATGATTTTCTCGGACTCGCGAGGATATTATCGGAGGTTCATTGAGAACTTCTCAAAGATTGCCAAGCCCATGGTGAGCTGTTGAAGAAGGAAGCCAAATATGTGCGGACGAGGAATGTGAAGCCAGTTTTCAGGAATTGAAGAAAAGGTTGGTTCTGCCCGGTGCTGATTTTGCGGACATACATAAGGAATACCAGGTCTATTGTGGCGCTTCTCGTCAAGGACTCGGAGGAGTACTAATGCAGGAAGGAAAGGTTGTAGTTTATGCCTCCAGACAGCTCGACCTCACGAGATGAATTATACCACGCATGATTTGGAGTTAGCAGCCGTAGTGCATGCACTCAAGACACAGAGACATTTCCTCGCCGAAATCGTTGTGATGTTTACGAGATCACAAGAGTTTGAAGTATATTTTCACACGGAAGAATTGAACCTCGAGCGAGAGATGGCTAGAGTTGATAAAGGACTACGACATGAGATTGCATTACCACCGGGTAAGGCTAATGTTGTAGCCGATGCTTTGAGCCGTAAGAGTTATGTGAATACTCTTACGGCGGGAGGATTACCCGATGGTTAGTCGATGACCTCGAGATCTCCATTGGAGATAGTTCGAGAGGATATGTTGCAACTCTGGAAGTACAGTCCACTTTGGCGAAAGGATTTGTGAAGCCGGAAGTCGGACAAGGAAATTGATGAGATAAAGCAAAAGATGAATGAAGGAAAAGCTAAAGGATTCCGTAAGGATGAACACGAACTATATGGTTCGAGGATCGTATTTATGTACCCAATGATCCCGAACTCAGGAAGCTAATTCTTGAGGAGGCTCATGATTCACCGTACTCGATTCACCCGGCAACACCAAGATGTACACTGGATTTGAAGGAAAGTTTACGGTGGGCGGTATGAAGAAGGATATTGCGAGTGCGTAGCCGTATCGATGTTTGTCAGCGAGTAAAGCGAGAACATCGAAGCGGCAGGTTACTTCAACCTTTGCCGATTCGATTGGAAATGGGATAAACTTGGAATGGATTTCATCACAGGATTACCGGGACCCGTTCGGTTATGATTCCATCTGGGTAGTGGTTGATCGTTTGACCAAGGTAGCTCACTTCATTCCGTGAAGACTACCTATACCAGTGCTAAGTTGGCCAAGATATACATGACCAGGATCGTATGTCGCATGGAGTTCGAGGAAAATGCGTGTCGGATAGAGGCATGGTTTACCTCAAAGTTTTGGAAGCGGTTGCATGAAACTTTGGAGTGCGAGGCTGGAATTGATGCAGCTTTTCATCCATGAGCGGATGGACGGACCGAGAGGGTCAATCAGATTACGGAGGACATGTTGAGAGCTTGTGTACTAGACTATGGGTCTAGCTGGGATGATAATTTGCCATCGCGAGTTCTCATACAACAACGATTATCAATCGATCTGAAGATGGCCCCTTCGAAGCTCTATCACGGAAGGAGGTGCGAGAACACCATTCTTTGTGGGATAGTGTTGGAGATCGATCACTTTTCGGTTCCGACCTTATCGGGGATTCGAAGAAAGTCAAGCTGATTGAGACAGGACTCAAGATAGCACGGTCGAGGCGAGAAGAGTTATCTTGACGATAAGCGCAAGGAAGTGACTTACGAGCGGGAGACCGAGCATATCTTCGTGTGTCTCCACTTCGTGGCATCAAGAGGTTTGGTGTCAAGGAAAGTTAGCACCCGATTCATTGGCCCTACAAAATCCTCGAACATCGTGGAGAAGTTGCTTACAAGTTGGAATTGCGGAAGGATTGTCCGGAGTTCATGATGTCTTCCATGTTTCTCGGTGAAGAAATGTCATGCCGACATGGCGGATATTCCGTTGAGAGATCGGTGCCCTTAGAGGCCATACAACAGCGGTGATCGACCTACAAGGAGAAACCGTCCAATTCTCGAGGCGCAAGCGAGTCACCATGACAAGGTCATCAAGTTTTGCAAGGTCTTGTGGAGTCACCACACAGGAAGAAGCCACACAGGGCCTTGAAGACCTTCTTGAGACCACCGCACCTATTGCTAGCCAACCCGAATCTCGGTAGAGATTCATCTTAAAATGGTAGGTTTGTAACATCCCAAATTTCCTATTTGGAATGTTTTACAATTATAGCTAAGCATCTATGCATCTGTTTGAATTTGAATGCCATTTGGAGTTTGAGAAGATTTTGAGTTTTGAATTTGAATTCAAACTTTGGTAAGTGGGAATCATTTCAAAAACTATACGATAAATACTTGAGCAAAAGTATGAGAGGAGTAAACATGACACTCCAAAAATATCGGAGGAAAACCTTGCCAAAAGTTTTGAATTCAAACTTGAGATTTATTTGAATTTGAAAAAAATGAAATTTTATAAAGTTTGGATTTTGCCTTTGGAAAAATGTTCAAATGATAGGAATATTCCCTGATCATTTTGGTATATATATACCCTATATAAAATATTTATATTTATTAAGTTATCTCTGTTTTGTTTTATTTAAAAAAAAAAAACCCCCCAGTACTTGACCAGCCCACAACCCGGCCCAGTAGCCTGCAGCCCACCAGGCCCGGAGGCCAGCCAATGAGCCAGCCCGAGCCGACCCAGACCACCCCTCGCCCGAACAGCCTTGGCTCGGCCGACCGCTCGCCCGCACCTCTCTCTCTCTCTGGCGGGTGGGCCACCACCTCCCTCAACCCCTCACCCGCGCCACGCCCGCTCGCCGGAGATCCGAGATCTCGGGATCTCCTCGATCTCCCGATCGCCCCTTCCATGAGGCCTCGCCCGCGCCCTATAAATACCGGGCCCCACCCCATTCCCCCTCGCCCCTCGCGGAACCCCTCCTCTCTCTCTCTGCCTTCGCCGGGAGCCAGAGCTCACCGCCGCCATTTGCGTCGCCGTCGCCGCCCTAGACCCTCCCGACCTCCACCGACTCCACCAAACACCTCCCCGAGCTCGTCCGCACCCGCTGGGCCACTCCGCCGACCTCCCCGATGACCGGAGAGGCCAACGCACTCGCCACCCGCCCCGCCGCCGCCCGTCGAGCTCCGGTGAGTCACGGAACTCCACCCCCGTCCGATCTCCATCTCGGCTAAGATTAGACCCCGAAGAATCGTCTTTAAGTAAAACCGGCCCGGTTTAGTCCGGTTTAGTTTAGTTAGGGTTTATTTTTTTAGCCCGGCCCGACTAGTTTAACCCTAGGGACCGTTTAGTTTATATTACGCTCAGTGCGTAGGTTAGGCCCATTAGGCCCTTTTTCATTTATTTTCGTTTTCTGTTTTAACAGAATAGTTCCTGTTTTGAAAAATTCATATCTTTTATTCTGTTTAATATTTTTAGGTGATTCCTTTTTTGTTGGTTTGCAAATTTTCTATAGTTTCTGCAGAAAATATAATTTGCTATGTTAATATTATTAAAATTGCTTTAATTTAGTTTTAGTCAGAATAGTAAATCTGTTATAACATGAGCTAGGAAAATTATTTTTATATGATTCTTTTTGTCCCAACTTTATTTTGACATTGCCAAACCATAGAAATTAATTTGGGTATTTTAGGATTAATAAAAAATAGTTTTAAGCAGAATCTTGTTAATCCTAATTAATTAACTAGCTACTGTTTTCCTATTATTTTAATTAGTAAATAAATTTATTTTTCACATGTGATTGATTATTCTAGGATAGTTTCTGTCACTTTATAGGATGAACTTTTATTTATAATAAATAAAACTGTTATTTTATTTTCTTAATAGAAATTGAATTAGGCCTAATAGGAGTTTCATAATAGATTTTAAATTGATTCTTTTTGCTCCTAGTTGCTTAATGAAATCTTTTCTGTTAAGTTAACATAAAACCATGATTAGGTTATGTTGAGAAAATTTTATTATATAAAACTATTTTTAGTTGTTGCTTGAAGTAGGAAAACTTTGATTGGATTTTCTTTGAGTTTTCCTTGGGTTTTGATTTGGTTGTTTTGGTGTGTTATGTTGCTATTGCTATGCTATTGTGTTATGTGATCCTATGCTATATGCTTATTGTGATTATTGTTTGTCTCGGTAGAGTTTCAGTCTGAAGCTTGCTACTACAAATCTTTAGCTTACGAGGATCATCGGCAAGGCAAGTTTTGATCATGTTATTTTCTATACCTATGTTTTTGTGCATTAGAAATTATCACCACCCACCATGCATGCGATAGTTGAAATTTTGAAGTTATTAATCTTGAGTAGTATCATGTGGTAGGATGAACCAATCCCTTGTTACCATGACCGGGGACGAAGTAGTTTATTTTGCTATGTTCGTGAGCGGGTTTTGGTTGAGTGAAATTCATAAGAAAGATGTGAGAGTCAATGATGATGACAACCCCATGAACTACAAGATCAAGATGGACTTGAAATTCACTCTTTGGGTGGAGGGCGGTTGTGGGCACCTGGAGAACCAGTGGTTGGCGGGATGCATGGAGAAGTGCCATGACATCTTGCGGAAGCTTCACCCAGCCACGAAGAGGCGGATGGATGCCCCATGACCGGAAGCTTACGTGCAGCCGCAAGCCATTATGGGCTCTGGCTGGTTCAACCCTAGTAGTGGCGGCTGGCTGGGCGGTACTACGAGATGTAGAAAACGGTAGGATTGGATGGGTGCGGCGTGTAGCAGAAGAACTCTTTGGAAGACCTGTTTCATTCGTCCGTCTTCAAACACCATGAAGTGCGAAGACTTAAAGGAGGAATGATTCTTGCGGGAAAAGTCATAAACCTCTGCGAGTTAAAGATCTAATCGATTAGCCGTGTCCCGATTCACGGACAATTTGAGCCTCTGGAACTTGGAAGTATTGAAATCTCAACACTAAAATTAATAAATTAATTTGAGGGTTTATGACTTAATAATTTGGGAATGAGATATTGGTTGGCGGAACCATCTCAATAACTACCAACAATTGTAGTAATTTGCAAGCAAGTCCACTGTAGTAGGAGAAAATTGGCTTTTCGCAAAATGATGAAACTTAGAGCCCCACAGCCAGAATGCATATAGTGTTAGAAATTTTATTATTGTTATTCTCGTCATGACTTGCCGGCTTATTCAAAAAGCTGACCTACACGGCTGCAACGTCTTATGTTGCAGAGATTTATTCGATCGGGGTGAGGCTACGCTCCGCGCTTAGCGATTGCCCTTTGGTCGGATGGACTCGCTTTATCTTCTCAACTTCGCAACATTAGTAGTTTATTTCTCATGAGTTGGCCTTGAGCGAATTTATTCTCTTGTAATAAAGACTCTATATGAGAATCGTGTAATAATATTCAGGTGTGATTGAACTTTGATTACTACATCGATGTCTTGTGAGTACCGGCATGATCTTGGGATGAATACAGACCACGGAGATTTGACGATTTTGGGTCAGGTCGCTACATGCTCTTGCTCAAGCTCATCATAGCGAGCACTTTCGAGGTGACCCGTATCTGAGTTCCGTGGGGAGAACTGCCTCTGCTCCGTGAGCTAGAGCAAAGGTTATGCGGCGATGGCTCGATTTGGCGTCGTCTGATCGACCAAGAACCACCGCAAACGACTCCTCGATCCGGTTCCTTCGCGCTTGCGCGCCTTTAGCCGAAAGTTCTGGTCTTGAGTCCTCGCAGCACTTCAGCGTTTGCTCTCTACCTTGACCGTTGCTTCTCGGATGAGCAAGCGAAGCAAAGCAGATCTTGGCGCCAAGATCTTGGGCGTCTTGCATGAAGGTGCGGCTTTCGTGAACTGCGTGCGTTATCGGTGATGATCCGGTTAGGAATCCCAAAATGGCAAACAATTGACTGAAGAACTTGGCGGTATGTCTTCTGTCACCTTCCTCACTGGTTCCACTTCCGGCCACTTTGTGAACTTGTCGATTACGACGTACAAGTATTCAAAGCCCCGGCGGCTCGGGGAAGGGGCGAGATGTCGAGCCCCAGGACGAAAAGGGCAGGATAAAGGGATCGTCTGGAAGCTTGAGCTGGTTGGTGTGTCTGTTTAGAATGGGCCTGCACGCTTCACACTTGGTTACTTGTGCGATTGCATCTGGAGGGCTTCGGCGGAAGAAACCTTCTTGAAGCTTTGCGGCAAGTGCTCTTCTTGCCAATGTGGTGACCACATATGCCTCCATGTATCTCGCCAGCAACTTCATCCATCTTCGGCAAATACACTTCAATTTCACACCGTTGAGCCTTCTTACATGCAGGATGTTGTCAACAAACTGGTACATACTTGACTTCTTTGGGCTACTTTTCCGCTTCTTCTTGCTCTTGGGAAGTTCTCTGTCTGAAGGAAATGGGCGATTCTTTGTGCCCATGTTGGAGCCTATGGCTCGACAACAAGGACTAAAGGCTCATCTATCACTGCGGGAACATCAGCTTCTCGGCAGGACACATGGGTCCGCGAACTCGATGATCCCGGCAAGCTGCGGAGCTAAACTTGTCGGGGCGTTTGCTTCAGCGATACAAACCGCATGGTTTGTCGAGACGACTGCTCCTCGATGATATTCGCGTTGGTTTTAGGGACCTTCTTGGCGGCGCTTGAGAGCTCTGCGAAAAGTAGCCGCGGAAACCAATTTTCTCTTCTTGCTCTGTCTGTTGATGGTGCTACGGTTGGCTGAGTTAGCTTGAGCACAAAATCCCTGGTTCCACGAGGTAACTTAAGTCGGCACATTTGGAGGCCATCAGCTATATCATTACATGCTCTTGGGCGTGTTCCATTTGCGAGCCTTCAAAGTGCTCTTCGACTTCCTCACTTCATCGGCGTACGCTTCCATCAACGGACTCGATAATCTTTATTTACTTGGCGGACGACAAGTTGCGAGTCCCCCCTGACAATGAGCTTCTTGATCCCAAGGTCCACCGCAATCCTGAGACCGGCAAGCAAGCCTTCATACTCTGCGGTATTATTTGTTGCTGTTCCTTGGGAAAGTGCATCTGAACTATGTACTTGAGGTGCTCCCGGTGGGTGCGATAAGCAACACGCTTGACACCGCCTTGCAGCGAAGGCACCATCGAAATACATCAACCACTCTTTATTTGCCTCCTTGGCGGGGATGCTTGTCTCTGGAATTTCCTCATCTGGCGTTGGCGTCCACTCTGCTATGAATTCTGCCAATTCCCTGCTCTGGATAGTTGAAGTGCTTTGAACTTGAGACCAAAGCTTGCGGTTCAGCGCCCACTCAACAATCCTGCTGTTTATACGGATTTTGCAAAATCCTCTTCATTGAAGCAGTGACAAGCTGTTATCTCATGTGCTTGGAAGTAATGGCGCAGCTTTCTCGAGGCCAAGAGGCGAAAAGCAGCGCACACGCAGTACCTTGATCTAGCCCCCTGCGAAGGGCCGACAAAGTATATTGGTATTGCACCATCTTCTTACATATCTTATGCAACCCTGCGCTGATCCGTCCTTATCGGGACCAGATCTTGTGCAATGAAGCCTTGCTTGTCGCTGGATGCGCTTGCCTCGGTTGCCGACTCATCATCTGCCTCCCTCTCCGCTACTAACGCAGCACTAACCACTTGATTGGTTGCCGCTATATACAGCAACAACTTCTCTTGTGGCCTAGGTGCGACAAGTATTGGAGCGGAGGGCAGAATATTCTTTAAGTCTGCAGCGCAGCCTCCGCCGAGTCCATTTCATTGGACCCGCCTTTTCAAAATCTTGAAAAGCGGCGGCGCGTTCAGCGAGACTTAGAGATGAACCTCTTGAGAGCAACCCGCATACCGGCAAGTTTCGACATCCTTGGCGCTTTGGTGCTTGATTTGCTCAATGGCCTTGATCTTGTCGGGATTGGCTTCAATTCCCGCTGAGATACAAAGAACCGAGAAGCTTGCGGAAGGGACTCCAAACACGCACTTCTCGGGGTTGAGCTTGAGGTTGATCTTGCGCAGATTTGCAAGCGTCTCATCAAATCCTGAACGAGTCGCTCTGTCCTTGCTCTTGACCACTATATCATCCATGTAAGCTTCTACATTTACGTGTCTGTGGTCCAAAGGCATCATGGACTACCCTTGCAAAGTTGAACCAGCATTCTTCAAACCGAAGGCATCCGTATAAAGCGATCGTGCCACATGGTGTAATGAATGCGGTTTCTCTTCATCCTCTTCTTCCATGAAGATCGATGATATCCTGAATATGCATCAAGGCAGCAGATCGCATCCAGCCGTGGAATCAACAATCTGGTCGTCTGGCGGCAAGGAAATGGGTCTTTGGGACAAGCTTTATTAACATCGGTGAAGTCAATACAAAGCCTCCATTTCCCATTAGCCTTGCGATACAACTACGGATTGGCCAACCATGTGGGGTGGAGGACTCCTCGACAAGCCTGCTGCTTCAATTTATTGATTTCTTACGCTATGAACTCTTGGCGCTCCTTTGCTGTTTCCTAACTTTTTTGCTTGGCGGGCGCTCGTGAGGACAGACAGCTAGGTGGTGCTCAATTACTTTCACAGGAACACGGGGATGTCGGATGGCTGCCATGCAAACACATCGACATTCGCCCGCAGGAAAACAGCGAGCTCGCCTTCCTATTTAGGATCAAGCGTGGCACTGATGGTGAAGGTACCACTAGTACCGTCCTCCTTGGCGGGCACCTTCTTGGTCTTTGGCGGAGCTGCCATCGTCTTGTTGCACTTGCGGTGGAGCTCGATGGTGCGTCCTCGGCGGTAGCGCAGCACTCGAAGAGGTGCGCTTGCGGAGTGGGCAGCGAGCTCTTGCCGGACCTAGTGGTCTTCTTCTTCCCCCCGGGAGCTTCAGCGGTAAGTGATTTGCTATCCGTCGCGGCTGCTGCATCTCGGTAAATCTTGTCGGCGCAAATAAGTGCATCTTTCTTGTCGCCATGGACAGAAATGACGCTTATCGGGCGGGCATATTGAGTAGGTTGTAAGCATAATGAGGCGGCCATGAACTTGGCGAGGCTGGGCGGCCAATTATGCCATTGTAGGGCAATGGGAAATCGGCGGCGTCAAATGTGACCCTCTCGATTACGAAGTTGAGCTCGCTGCAGAATGTTACCGACAGCGTGATCTTCCCTTTGGGCTTGCTCCTTCTGGGTTGATTCTTTGGAAAGTACCAGTTTCTTGAGCTGTTGTCATGGATTTGAAGTTTACGGAGCAACTGCGAGAGGAGATCAAATTCAGGCCGGCCCGCCGTCAACCAACATCTTTGTGACCTTGAGGTTGCGGATGGTTGGTGAGACCAACATCGGCAAACACCCGACCCGCGATGATGCGATCGGGGTGATCCTCAATGTCAAAGATGATGGGCGTCTGGACCACTTGATTTGCGAGACTCTATGGATGGTTACTGCTGCATTGACCTCACGCATCCATTGCTTGAGTTGGCGGTCTGAGTATCTGAGAGCGCACCACCGTCGGCATAAAGGACCTCCGTTGCCTTTTGAAACTCCTGCTCATCAGCTTCATCGTTCTCATCGTCCTCGTCATCTTCATCTTCGTCTTCTTCCTTGTCGCGGCGGCGGGGAGTGCATCTCCCTGCCGCTGTTTGGCCTGCCATGGCGTCCTCCCGACGGGTCTCTTCTTACTCGCTGCACTGCACCTTCTTGGGCCTTCTCCTTGTCTGCGCTCGTACTCAGCTCTCTGTAGCTCAACAAGCTGCTCGACTTTCTTGCAGCTCACGGAGATCGTGGCCTTTAGTGCGGTGGATTTTCTGATCTTGCTTGTTGGAGCTGTCGGGCTTGTCGGCCGCCCACGACTTGGCGGTCGGTGTCAGCGGCAACCTCCTTGCGGAGCCACCGGCCTTGGCTGTTGGCGGCACCATCCTTGCCGGACTGCTCGACAACTAGTACTTCTTGATTTTCTTCCTCCTGTTGCCGCGCGCGGCTATTTCTTCAGGCGATCCCTCCTTGTCGAGACTCTGCTCCCATTTCTCTCACAGGAGTCTTCTTCCTTCTTCAGTAGCGTGCACACTTGTCGGCCAGGGCGTAGAGCTCGTGGCGTCTTTCACTTTGCACATCGCCATCTCCTCCCTCATCCTGCGATTTCGTACATTACGATGGAATGCCTTGATCCTTTACCAGCAGGGTGGGCGTGCAGGATGTTGTAGTGCACTCGACTGAATCTCTGGATGAATTTGCGAGACTCCCCCTCATACAGGCAAGCAGGTGGAGATCACTCTCCGACCATGGGGCTTGTGGCTGCTGTGAAAGGCGCCAACAAACTGGTGGCACAAATCTGCCCAAGAAAAATAGAGCCATCCGGCAAGTGCATGAGCCAAGATCGGCGTTTGGCTTGAGCACCAAGGAAAGTAGTTGGCGAGGATCTTGTCGTCTCGTCCCCGCAGCTTGCACGCGATGGTGTAAATCTTGAGAACTCCGATGGGTGTGTCCTGCGTCATACTTCTCGGCACGTCTGGTTTGAAGTTTTTCTTGTCGGACCACGGACTTGCCGCAGCTCACGGTGAGCAGGGGCAACCCACCGCGTCTGACAAGTCGCTGGTTCCCTGGCGCATGCATATCGACGATGGCCCGGCGCTGGTCAGATTGACGGCGCTTCTCTTGGCCTTCGATCTGGTTGGCGTCTTCTTCTTCCGTTCGAAGAACTTGGCGTTGGTCGCGGCGAGCTCGCGGATCCGGCGATCTTTGTGGAGTCATTGTCGAGGTGGATCCGGCGAGTCGGCGATCTTAACCTTCGGGAAGGGGTAGTGCAGTGGGTGCACCCCGCAAGTCTCGTCGCCATCAGCTCGCGCCTTGTCGCCTCGCCGGCTGCGGCACTTTCGGTTGCCGCGGGGCGTCGCCGTTAAGCGAAGCGAACAGACTCTGGTGTGGCCCTCCATTCGTCGACCTTATCGGCTGTTGGAGGTAATCTAAATAGCGAGCTCTTGCCAAGGCTTCGCTGGTGTGGTCGGCGGCAGCGGCGTCGTGGCGAAGAATGAGATGTGCTCGGACTCTAACCAAGTTAGGAGGTAGTATCCATGGCGACCGTACTCCACTACGCACCGTCATCTTTGAGGTGCATGCGGGTCTCGAGGCCTCGGGATCCTCGGCTTGGCCTTGATCAATGGCGTATGGTGCGCGAGTATCATGGCGCTGTCATCGCGCCTCCTGCGATGGGCCGCGGTGCATATTCGAGACGCCGGCGCTGCGCTGCCTTGTCCTTGGACCTGGCGGCATCGTGGGCTCTCTCGGCGATGCCGGCCCCTCCGCCAGCGTTCCCCACCACAGGCGGCTCCGGTGGTGGTGGGTTCAACAGCGGAGGCTCATTGCTACCGAAGGCTTTCTTCAGGCGCCATGTCGGCGAAGATGTCGATGAAGTTGCTCGTCGCGACCGCGGTTAGGTTCACACAGCCTCGGCGCCCCCTACTGGCGCGCCAAAGATGTCGAGGAGAAGCGATCGTGCCCCACGAGCACCTATGGGACTGGGCCTTGTGGTTGGGAGGGAGATTGCACAAAGCGGATCGAGCGATGCTTGCAGTGGATTACCCAGCCGGAGCTCTCCGGGAGATAATACTCCTCTGCTGCTTGTGGATTATCTTGTGTTCTTGCTAGGGAGCAATGGGAGCTACAAGACCTAGCTGAGTGTGGCCGTATGAATGTGATGAACTAAGCTGAGCTGGACGAACCGAGCGAACCTTTTCTCACGTTGCACTTGGGCCTCCTTTTATAGGCACAAGGGGTCACCACATGTGGCAAGTAGACAAGGTTACAATGGTAAAAACCTAGGTTGGTACACGCTTTATGCGGTGTCTGATAATCTATACCTAACTCGGCGGCAGGGACAAGAGTCATCAAAGCCCGTCTCGATCGCCCGAACGATTATAACGAGGGACCGTCAAGTGCACCTCCGTTTGCCACGATGGTAGCTTGTCGGCGCCGCTTATCGCTACTCTCGCTGGCTGCACAGCCGACACGCATACTTGGGAGAGCCCGTGGTGACACGTTGGCGGGTGGTGGAAGCGAGCGAAGAGAGTCGCCCGCCCGGCAAGCGCCTTGCAGCGGCAGGAACCTGTCGCGCTTGGGGCTCGGCGCCCGCCAAGCCTTCCGACAAGCTCCTCTTGCGGGCCTTGTTCCTTGGCATACTGAGTGGTCTTCCGGCAAGCTCTTCTTGCGGGTCTCGACTCTTTGCTCTTGAATGGCTCGAAGAACGCGGAGGTCTTTGGCGGGCGCGGGCAAGGCTACGCCCGCAGGGGCGCTGCGACTACCGTGCGGGTTGGGTACTAAGGTACCCCTACTTTGATATGCCGACAGTTTTAGTCCGTGGGACCGAACAACAATCATACCATAGGCTAGCTTCTAGGGTTTAGCCTCCTTGATCTCGTGGTAGATCTACTCTTGTACTACCCATATCATCAATATTAATCAAGCGGGGTAGGGTATTACCTCCATCGAGAGGGCCGAACCTGGGTAAAAACATCGTGTCCTTGTCTCCTGTTACCATCCGCCTAGGCGCACGCAGTTGGGACCCCCTACCGAGATCGCGGTTTTGACACCGACATTGGTGCATTCATTGAGAGTTCCTACGTATGCCGTCACCTATAGGCCCGATGGCTCCTTGATCATCAACAACGGCAGCGGGTCGGCGAGACTTTTCTCCCGGACAGATCTTACGTGTTCGGCGGCTTTGCACTCTGGGCCAATTCACTTGGCCATCTGGAGCAGATCGAAAGCTCGCCTCGGCCATCAGGTCAGATTTGGAAAGCTTGAATTATCTGGCCGACCGCGGAGACTTGATCTTCGACGGATTCGAGCCACAGCCAAGCGCGCCGCACTGTCTCGATGGGCATGATCTAACTCTGCCGCCGGACAGTGTCCTGGAGACCGCACTAGTGTTCGCTCCGAACATTGATCCGGAGCCGATCTCGCCCGATCGAGGATGGTTGGTTGGACACCACCTCGGGGCTGAAATCTCTCGGCGATTAAGCGAACACAATCCTGTCGCTGCGCGAAGCCGTGACTCCCGGTGCGGACACCTCGACTCCGAACCCTCCGTGCCCCTGTCAATCGAATCCGATCGAGGCGCGGTCATGGAGTTCACTACGCGGACATCTTTCGGCCTTTCGCTCTTTGGCGACATCCTGAATTCACTAAAGTATCTCTCTTTATCCGGAGAGCCATGGCGGACTACGGTCGGGGAAGGTTGGGATGCGGACGACGAAGAAATTCAACTCCACCCACCACCCGCCGTAGCCCTTGTCCAGCTTACGGCGTGATCGATTTCAACTCCGAAGACATCGGCGGTATGGGCTGACGATGTAGAGACAACCATGAACCACCGCCTATAGGATCTGGACAACCACCTCATTCCATGATGTATACATGGTGGATACACCTAAAGGAAATGAAGGCGAGGAACAACGGGGCGCCACGAAGGATAAATCCCTCGGCAGTCAAAGCGGCAGCGTAAACACGAACCAAGTCCCACCTCAACAAATACCCAGCCATAGAGCGAGGCGAACCGGTGGACAGCAGAACATGCTATCGAGCAATTGTCGAACAAGACAACTTGGATAAACAACCCGTCCCGGCGAAGATAACAATCCGGACGATCTCACGCCGGACAAATTGTTGGAGCAGAATAACCTCCACAAAAGGCTCGTCAAATGTACTGCGCGCGTAGCCTGAAAAAGAAGCGAAGCTCAAAACAGCTGAAGATGCACTCGAGAATCAGATGGAGCAAAGTACTCAACACATGAGACAAATCTGGCTGACGATGCGCGACTAAGAAACTACCAAAGAAAAAACTACTGCCTGAATTTGTGAGGAGGCCATAGAGCCCCCACAATCAAAAAGTAAGAAGGCCACCCGGTCGGATGGGCGACCCCACGGCAAAAAGAGGCGGCAAATGGCACACACAAGCCGATGCTGCGATCCGCATAAGATTCACATCAAAAGGATGGCCCGAGTTAGGTCCATCTATGTGCCGAAAAGCAAGCTCTTCAAAGCAATGCAACCGCCAAATATCCGAACATCACGGCATACCCAAATCTGAGCGCCGCACATCCCCTATGTTTCACCGATGAGGTCTTTGGATCATGAATTCTAAGCGGGATTCAAACCCATAAACATAGAGGCATCTGACGAACACAACAGACCAGAGTGCGGATTGAGGACTATATCCTCCACATACACATGGCTAGAGAGATGATCTCCACGCCATAAATACTTACCCCTCAAGCTCAAAGGGCCAGCCGGCATTGGCTCAAAGGCCACCCGAAAATACCATTGGAAGTTGGGAAGAGCTCGAGGATGCTTTTGGGCAAATCTTCAAGGGACTTATGTCCGTCCTCCGGATCTTGAGCGATTTAAGTCATATAACTCAACAACCGGAGAGTCAGCCCGCAAATTCGGAACATGTTCCTCACCAAAAAGAACCAAATAGTCGAATGCCGGACGCCGCAGCCTTAGCAGCTTTCAAACACAACGTCTGAGGCAGAATGGCTGCATGAACACCTCGGCCAAGAAAGCCGAGAACCATGGCTGCATTAACAAGCCTCATGACCGCTTTGGCGGGGAGAGGATAGCTGGCTAGCAAGATGCAGCACCAGCGACCCAAGTACATCCGAAGTCGAGGGATGGAAGCGCGGAAACCACGGCGCAACAAGGACCAGCGCGGATTAAAGAGAGCGGTCCAAAAGCGCGGCGATCAACACGGATTCAAAAGCTCACGGCAAAACAATAAAAAACTGCCCATTAAGGACAATAGCGATGAGCTATCAACTTAAACAAAATCTTGGACAAGATATGTCAAATCCACAGTACTCGGGAGGCACAAACCATACCCACGAAATTGTTGGGTCTTCAAACAGTCCGGCGGACTCAACGCCCGAACACAAGGGGCTCGACACACCAAGTGAAGATGATGGCGAGCACCACAAGCAGAACCCCGGAAAACAAAAGAATTTCCCACAAGAAGTTAAAACAGTAAACTCACTTACCAACACTGGTTGTCAAAACCAATCACCTTCGACCATCAGGACTACTCCAAAAGTATCCGGAACACAGGATGGACTGCCTTGATATTGGATCCTATAATCGAGGGATTCCAATTTACACAAGTCCTCATGGATGGCAGCGATAACATAAACCTGATATATCGGGACACAATCCATGACATGGGGATAGACCCAACCAAAATTTGCCATAGCAACACCTCCTTTAAAGGGGTAATGCGAGCCCATATGCCCATTATGCGGGCTCCCTCTTTGCTAGAAGTTGTGTTCGGTTCATCCGACAACTTCGTCGTGAAATTAGTCTTCCATGTCCCCCATTTAAAGTAGCCATCAAGCACTATTGGGACCTTGAAGCTTCGCCCGCTTTAACATAATACCGCATTATGCATCTCTAACACTTAAAATGCCGGTCCAGCGGCATCATCTCATTAAAAGGAGTATTAAGTGTTACTCGAGCACGGAAGAACATGAGACTGCCTTGACAGCCCCACACCTATCCGGCTCCTCTAGTCAAAGAACCTGAATAGGTAATTCAAACCCGGACACGGCTAGACGAGTCCGGCGCCTACTAGCGGCATACCCCCATACAAGGGGCTGCTTGCATGTACAACAAGAGACAATAAAGCTCAATTTTATTCAGTTCTTCGAATCGTACTCTGTTTATTTAATATAAAGTACATCTTTTGCACGATCCTTTTTCTTTTCAAACTAAGTTCCTCTCTTTTACAGATGAACAACGTGCTACACCCGTCCGAGATACGGCATAACGGAACCTGGTATAAGCGTGCGGTAGGGACCCGTTGCAAGGATTCTTTTGATTAAGACCTGCGTAAACCTTTTTACTATCTCTTGTTGATATACATCCCCGGTTTCTTACTATAACGAGGAGGAGGCTGGCGTTTTGGCATTGGCCGCACCAAATTTTGCGCGTGCACGGACACGGGGCTTAGGGCATTATTCTGCCCGTTTTATAAAGACCGAATACCTTAGGGAGTATTCGGCGTCTCGAGTTAGGCCTTATATGCATCACTCGAATCATGTCTTTGGTCAAATGTTGGGTTTGCCCGGCTCACATGTTTTGCTGCCTTACGTTCCGTTCTATCGGCTAATGCGGCACCGGAGAACTCTGCGATTGTGCCCGGTTCCGTAAGGCGAGCACCTCGATGAAAGCGAAAACAGGCTGTCATGATATAGCGAGACTGGTCAACCACTCGATGACTCACCGGAATGTTTAGAATTCCTCGCATTAACGAAGGACCGTTTTTGGTCGAGCACATCTGCGCCCGAATTCGGAGAGTGCGGTGCCCCAGGGGCTATATAGTAGCCCCACCCTCGAACTCCTATGGCTAAGTGAAAGTGATAAAGCATTATAGTCCGGTTGCCTAGTTTGCTCGCTACCACCTCCTTAATAGGACCAAGGCGTTGGATTAAGTGTGAAAAAGTGCCTTCTTTGCAAACACCCCGCACTATGTGCGTGGGGGCTGCTCAAGGACTGCCATGTTTCGGGTTATATATAAATATACATAAGCGGCCGCCTGAGGGGTAGTTTACTACTTGAGCGCACAAGTATAAAAGCTCTTATATTATATTGAAACATTGTTTTCACAAATCATACATGTCATTTAAACATAATATCCTTGACCTGCGTCTCTATTAAGCAGGCGCCTGCGGGACTTCCTCAAAATAGTGCTCGGCAGGTACTCAAACCTGTCGAATCTTGGGATGCAGCGTCGGTGGCCTTCATCTCCGCCCGGTATGTCTTGACCGGGCGAGCCATCTTGCGCTCCTCAATACCGCCGAGCGCTTCATTGCGTCGATATGCGATACCGCACCAAGGCTGCTGCACTAAGCCAAAATAACTCTTGGTGAGGTCCGCTTGGCCACAAATGGGTCATGACATGCTTCATGGCAAGTCGGATAATCGATTCAGCTCGGCCCATTCGGCCAACCGATCGGTCGATGGAAGAGGGCGCTCCGGACTATGGAATTGCGACCAATATAGCTCTTCCCCGGTGCCTTACGGCCTCGGAACTGATCAATCACGTCCGCGGCGCTTCGCTGCTAAAATGAGATAAGCATCCTCCCGAACTCCACAACTTGTCCAACTAAGCAAACTTCGGATCCGTATATTTCCTCGCATGGCGAAACAGTTTTCCAGCCGCAATAGCCCGGCGACTCAGCTCCTCCTTGGCAGCTCTCAAAGCGGAGCAGGCATCCTTGGATTCGGCGGTGGCCTTTTTCGAGCCCTCTTGCTCGCTTGGCGTTCTTTTCAAGAACCTCGCAGCGATCGGTAGTATTCTTCAACTTTACGGCCATATCGGCCATTTCCCCTTCTTGGCGATGAGCAGCCCGTTCGACTTCTAGCTCTTGACCGCCCTTAATGCAACCACATTACTATTTCGGCTTGCTCTTTTGCTCGGCGAGTTCATGCAGCTCCTCCACAGTGGCACCATCGCATTAAGCATACAAGTAGTAAGGCATGGGCGTCAAGCTCCCTTACCGGTGTCGCGTAGAAGTCGCATACCTTGTGACTCGTCAAACCGTTTATTGACCAGGTAGCGATGTCGCATCCGCCTCGTCAAGTGCCCTTTAGTTCGGCATATTCATCGAGTCCGGCTGGCCTTTGGGCCCGCCACCTATTTAGGCGGCGATATATTATAACTGAGATTTTGATCCTCGGCATCTGTCAATTTTGACAACATACGAGTCTCGAAACTACTATCTATATAGGCGCATTCTATATGCATAAGCATCCGGAAGGTACATCATTTTGCGTACCTCAAACCCGTCGATAAGCCGGCGGCTTCATGCAATCCGCTCTCGCGGATGCAATTCTTTCAATCACCCGTACCCATTAGCACGGTGATCCTCACGAGATAACCGCTTCGCCCGGCAGATCCTTCAGCTCCTCCGACCGCACACCACTTGGCGCGGACCTTCCGGCCCGCGGATCATGACGACACCTCGGGGTCATCCGCCTCACATGAGGTGCGGCAGGTGGGCGTTCGCTCTTCATCATCTCGGAAGAAGATCCCCGAAGGCGAGCTCTGCTGAAGAAGCGAGAGATCCGAACTACAAGGTACAATTTGGTTATCTTGAGAAATAATCTGAGGATGTTCCTTACTTACAAAACCCCTTCTTTTTACTTACGGCTCATTGGAGGCTGATCCTTGGGGAAACAGTGCGGCTGGGGTACTTCCGGTGCGGACTCTCTGCGAATTTCTTTCCCTCTTTGAGGCCTTGACCTCCAGATCTTTGAGCGGTCCTCTTCTCTCCTTGGAGGGTGGGACTTTTGATCCCTCCCTCCTCAAAGCCTCCTTCGTGGGCGGTTGCTTCCTGCTCCCTCGCCTTCTTTAAAAGCGCGGCCTTCAACATCTTGGCCAGCATGGGATCCGGCGTGTTCTCTGGGAGGGCGGACACCTTATTAACCGCCTTGGCTATCCACTCCTGTTCTAAGCGGCTCCTTTAAAGGGCATGTATATG